>JBAMDO010000134.1:0-152385 GCA_037074765.1 Mansonella perstans
AATTCCTCTTAGTAGAGTGTGTTTCAAGTTTATATAATAATGATGGATATTGAGGAAAGGACCACGAATGAACATTTACACAAAGAATCTCGATACTTTATATGCTAGTTTTTATCCCACTAATAATTACTAAATAAAATTAGGTAAAAAATTTAAAGCGAACAATTAAACGTGATTTAGAAAATATCATAAATAATGGAAAAAAAAAGAATTTATCTCACAAATCATTATTTAGACATAATACAGTTCAAAACGCATGAATTTAATAAAAATCATTTACTAGAACAGGGAGAAATCGAAAAAAATCCGACAAAAAAAAAAATTATTTGTCAATTTTTTAATTAGTTTTTTTCTTGACAAAATGAAGTACATTCTAATTCGTTTATTGAAATAATTATGGGAAAGTTAAGCATATTACTTTTGAAATGTATACACATACAAAATCTCACAAATGACCCACAAACTTCTTGATTTCCAATAAAACAAACATATACTAATATATTCACAGTTATCTGAGAAAAAAAAACAGAATAGAATTCACAATGATTCACAATCACTCACAGAAAAACCGATTAGAGCAATCAGAAGAATTGTCAAAAAAAAAAAAAAAAAACGTGAGAAACAAAACCCGTAAAATAATTGTTTTAATATATCTGTCTCGTACAGACGAATTAAATTGGCCCATAAGTTCCTGAACTGCAAAATCTACAAAAATAGATGATTTTTTTTTTTTTTTAATATTACAAGCAGGAGTACTAAATAAAAGAGCTCATTTCATTCATTTCAAAAATTCCACCGTTTTTGGATGAGCATGGCATGAATCGCTTAGTTGATAATTTCAACCTTATTTGTTATTTGTCTGAGCTCACTTCAACCAAACTTGAAATTTTACCCTAATAAATTACTGCGAAAATTGGATGTGAACTGTCAGAAAGCAGAAACAAAATACCTTTAATATGTATCAAAAAGATATGTTACCCATCCATGTTGGAGTACTAAAATGACAATAATATGGCCAGAAAACTATCATCAGATTTTCTCATTAATCATCATCATATCACTTCCCTCTTTTCTTTTTTATACTTATCAACTAAAAATAATGCCTGCCTGTGTTTTTATCTTGAAAGTTGGTCGAAAATGAATTCACATGTAAATTGCTTTAATAGAAAACAAAATCAAATGTTAAAAAAAATGAATTCATCCTTAATTAGTGTGGTATGTGCTATTAAAAAATTCCTAAACATCACTATTATCATCTCGACTTGCACAATCGACAAACGTATCATTGAAACCATTTTGTTCAATAATCTCATCAACTACTTCAATATCAGTGACTGCTTTATCTTCCTCTTCCTCTTCCGTTGCTGAAGTATTACTTTCATTAATTCCAATTCCAACATGATCCTCGAGGTAGACATTGCTTCCATTCTTCTGAATGGTTTTCTGAATTTGCCTTTCATCAACTTCAATATCACTAGCTCGAGTTTCACTTCTCACTTCCAATTCATCGATGATTGCTGCTTCCTTAAGGTCTTCAGCAATTTGTTGATTTGAAATGCTATAATATTTAAAAAGAATATATTTCCAAAAAATTTAACTGTGCCACATTTTTCAAAGCACATCACTATTTGAGAATGATGAAAATTGTAGTTGCTTGAATATTTCCTGATCAGTGCTTTATGAAATCACAGATAATTTGACCAGCAGATGAAACAAATAAACGAACAGCTTAATATGAATCAGATTTTCATATGCATTTAAATGTAAGGCAAAAGAAGTTAGTTATATCAGTGCGCTTACTTGCGTTCATTTATTACAATATCTTGTTCCTCATCACTTGGATTCTTAATTTCATCTACTGAACGTAAAACACAACTGGAAGTATGCGGCGATTTTGGTCTCTCAATTTTTCGACCCTTATCGTTATTCTTTCGAACACTGCAAATGAACTATTACACTGTATAATTTTTAAAAATAAAATCCACAAATATTTTGATTATGTGGAATAAATAAAAAAGAAGCAAAAGAATACTAATCATTAAGTCAAGTCTTTACAACAATTAAAAATAAAAAAGTGAAGAAAGAGCTTTTGTAAAGCTCACTCAGTTGATGACGATTTTGTGCTTCTACTTTTTCGCGACTTCCTACTGCTGCGATGATGTCGTGATCTAGAACGATGTCGTTGTGAATTGTGTGATCGTCGATTTGACCTTGAATGTGAACGTGATCGACGCCGTGATCGACGTCGCGGTGAACGCTCACGTTCGGATCTATTTGGTGAACGGCTGTAGTGACTGTAACAAAATAATGAGTATGCTAATATTTATGGTATTTGCTTTAAAAAATATCTACCCCACACATTTTTTTCAAATCATATCAAAAAGAAGACAGATGACTTTACCGGTCTCGAGGACGATATGAGCTATAGGAATCTCTTGCACGCATTTCTGTTTTTGCTGAAAAACTTGAAGTTTTACCTACTCCTAGAATAAATTAATAAATATAGAAATATTTGTAGCATATAGGTATACAGAACATGCAATGGAAAGAATCCAGAAGAAACTAAGATACATAAATTCTCCAGTCTTTTTCATTCTAATACTCGTTTTCCTTGTTATCATGAAATTTTCCAAAGAAATCTCATCGTGTTGGCAAAAGTGTTGACAATTAATTGCTAATTTCTACATATACTATATTTGCAGTAGATTCAAAAAAAGCTGATTCTTTTCGGTGATAAGGGGATCAAGAATCAACTACAAACTAAAGATTAAATACACATATCGCTATCACTAGCAAGAAACTGTTTTACAGCAGTTGACCTAGATATCCGTAATCAGATTAATTCACTCAATTAGGTGCACGCTTTTTTTAAGAAAAAAGGAAAACTTTTAGCTTAACAATTCAAGCTTTAAAAATTAAAAGTAATAACTACAAGCAGTTTACTTTTTCGTTGTCCTTCGGCCCATTCGACCTCAATACGTCTTCCCAGAATGCTTGCGCCATTTAACTTCCTCAAAGCATCTTCTGCATCCCGTACAAATTCATACCTGTAATTTGTGTTCATATGAAACAAAAGTCGCTTAATTATGATGATAAACTAACAACGGCAATACACACAATCTTGCTGAAAGTATGCTGAAAATTGAACATAAGTTCAAAATCAGAAATCTGACCGTTTTAAAAAGTTCATGTACAAACTATGCGAAAACTTACCCAAAAACACAGCTTAAAAATCAGGAAATTTTTGGTACAACCGAAAGCATGGGAAGGGGTGATTTCTTGCATTATTGAAATTAACAGTAGTAACGAAGTGGTAGCGGCAGCATAACAGTAATAAGAAAACCACCGGCAGTAGCAACAGCAGAATTCATATTCAGTGAAATACTTTACTGAATATACTTTACTGTGTGTATCGTCATCACTGGTATAGCCAATCTATACCACCCATACTTGAGCTCCCAGTAGTTAACTTTAACCTCCTTGTTACTCAACCAGTACCCGACACTTGAACTTGATGTGACTTGCTTGATAATTAATACTTGTGATACCAGAAAGAGAGAAAGCTTGCACCTTTCCAACTCCACCTAATTGAAAAAAAAAATATAATGTGGATTTGATATTTAAGAAAGTAGGAGGTGGAAAAAAAACAGGTGCAATATTTGTTCTCTAAAGTAAATTAATTAAAAAATTGGATTGCACTGATGATGTCTTTCAAAAAAAATTTGAACTCGTTAAATGTACTTACTTTACGTAAGCAAAACCTCGTGATTCACGTGTATAGTAATCCAACGGGATATAGACATCACGAACAGGTCCCATCCGTTCAAATAATGTACGTAAATCATCAGGCCTGGAAAGACAATTTTTTAGCCTTCAACGTAAATCATAAGACTTGAAAACTTATCCACTAAGTCAAGAATTCTTCAACAATGTTTCGACTAATTATGTAAACAGGTTTCGCCCTTTTATCAACAGTCCTTTAGTTGAAAATTTCACAAGTTTTTATGACTACAGTGCTAAAAAAACAATTTGGATTTATCTTTACAACAAATTCAAATCGAAAAAGGCTATTTATGTATATACATTGAATTATCCTAATTAACAAAGAATTAGCTCTTTTTTTCTTTCTCCCTCTCTCCTCTTTATATTATCATTAGTCAATCATAGAAAACCTTTTTTGCGCATTGTACTTTGAAATTTCGAAAAATAAATAATTAAATCGAGTGATTAACAAAACATAAAAAAAAAGAGACAAATGCTTTCCAAAATTTCTCAAACCAACTATTTATGCTCAAACATATATGAAATATATATATATATATGTATATATAGACAAAAAAAAAATGATGAAAAGCAAGACCTTCAAGAAATGCTTTCAAAGAAAGTCAAATCGAAGAAAGAAAAAAAGTTTACAAAGAAAAAATTCATACCGAGCAGAGTAATGTACCTGTCGTACATACAGCGTTGGTATCTCATCATCCCGATCCCGATATCTACCACCATGACTGCTCATATCGGAGGACTGAAAGGTCAGAGTAGTGCAGAGTACTTAAAAGGCCTATCCAGTAATCTCAGTCATTTAAATGCCCTAAATAACTTTCTACCAGCTGTGCTACCACCTCATAACAGAATTGGACAGGAACGAAAGTACCAAGCTGTTCTGGAACAGCAAATTTGGAACGCGATGGCCCGGTTCAAATTATGTTATGTTGGAGATAATTTAATTACTAATGTAATTTTGCATTGCCAGGAATCTAGATCATTTTACCCAGAAATCCAAATCATTTTACCCCGAGATCTAGATCATTTTACTTTATGTGTGTATGAAAATAAATGAAGGCAATTAGGAAGTAACAGTTGCAGGAGGAAGGAAGAGATAAAGAATGAATTTTCAAATAATAATAATATGGTGTGAAATAGGAAGCAAAGAATAAAAGATTCATTGTAAATGAAATCTATCTCCTCTTTTTTTCTTACGATACCTTTTCCTCGCATTCCGCTCGTTTGGCTCAAATTTTAAAAGCTACTATTATAACTTGGCCAGAGAACAGAATAGTTAACATCATTGTTCCAGCTACATTTCCCATTGCTTTGGCATTATAAAGTTTGGTAATTATTTTTATTATTTAGTATTTCTGTGCTTTTCTCTGTGGACATTTTCAAATGGAAATGTTGCAGATCTGATAAAACGACTTTTGATGTGAACATTTTAGGACATTTGGACATTTGAACAATAATTCATAAACAGCAATATAAAGAATGATGGATCCATATAATGCAACAACAAGTGATAATGATGATTATATGTCCGATGCATATACAGCTGTAGATGTACGACCTGGTTTGTTGCATTTTGCAATTATAAAAAGATTAATATAAATCCAGGAAGATCAAAGAATATTTAGGGATTCCCCAATGATTTCTAACTTGTCCACTTTCATCTATCAGTTTAAATGATAGAATTTGATAGTAGAAATTGTTTCTTATACATAAAACGACATTCGGGAAATTATAGTTTACTTTGGAAAGAAATCTTATTTGAACTTGAAGTTAAAGTCCAAAACGATGTAATTTTATTATTTCTAATATTGTGAGCAAATTTAAATATAAATATTATTTTACATTAATATATAGTTAAACTTCGGTTGATTGAAATTGGAATGTAACGTTAGATTAATAGAAGAATATGAAAAAAGGGAGAATATTATGAGAAGAGAAAAATTTTGATTCCATTTTTTATTTTTTATTTCTTATTTTACAGGAATTGCGAAAACTGAAACGCAGCGGCGAAATTTGAAGTTGGAAGCAAAACGAGTGGAAAATATTGAACGTTTGCGGAATGTACCAAAACGTTCGGAAATAGAGAAAAAGATGCGAGATGATGCCCTGGCAAAGCCTGTTAGTGAGGACTCTAAAGGATTCTTGTTGCTATCAAAAATGGGCTATAAGCCAGGGATGAGTTTAGGTGTGGAAAAAAAAGGTAATATGATTTTTTTCTTCTTGGAAGTGATTGCAGATTAATTGTTGGAATTTTTTATCTGACACTTAGCTTTTCTGATATAACGATTTTTGTAACTCTGAAAAATAATCGAAGACAGAGGAATTTGTTTTCAGTACTTGTTCAGAAAGATAAAGTCGTATTTCTTACTTAAGTGGGTTGATTATGTTTAGGTTGCAGTGAAGGGATCAAAGTACCCATTGCATTGGAGCTGAAAACTGATCGTACGGGATTAGGGCATGATGCGGAAGAAGATGAAAGACGAAAAGAACGCATGAATTTCTATCAAAAAGCTGTGCTGGAGAAAGCAAAAATTAGTGTTAGTTTATTTCGAGTTTCAAATCTTAGATATGAAGTTAATTTGACGAGGGATAAGTTACTGAGCGGCAGTAATTATTACTGGTTTAATGACATCAACTCCTTATTTGGGAAATATATAGTTTGATGAGTTTAAGGAAGTTTTAGTGTGTGTAGAAATACTTTAAAGTTTAAAGTTTTTTTATTCTCTTCATTTTATTTTATCTTGATTGTTAATAGTTTTAGTTATTTTTCATTTTTTTTTTCTACATTTTACTGGTTCCACTTCTTCCCTTTATTGTCATGGAGATTATGATAAGATTCATTTTTTTCCTAGTTTTTGGATTAAAGATGGTTTTTATTTCTTTGTTTATTACATATTAATTTTATTTAGTTATTTTTTTCTTTCAGCTTAATTGATCCAATGGTAGCCTTTGGACTATTGTTGCTTAATTAATTACTTATTAATTCTTTGCTTCATCCTTAACTGAAACTGGGACGTTAAGATTTTTAATTTACTGAAAACTAAACTTGGTTTCAGGATGCACTTATTGATGATTTTTGTATAAGAAAACGCTGGGCAGCATCTATGAAACAACAGTCGAGGGATTTGAAAAAAAGCCGAAAAATATGTCAGGAATTAGATACCAGGTGAAAATAGACATATATTGTTGCTTGTATCACTTCTTTTCTTTCAGAATTTTGAAATAGATTTGTTATTCATTTTTTTTTTTACCAATTTTAGGAATGGTCTGAAACTTCCTACATCTTCTCATTTTTGGCCAATATATAATGTAACAAAGGAGGATGATATTTTTGCATCGAAAAAGAGAAGAACTGAAGAGTCGGAATCGGAATGCATTACGGAATGTTTCACATATTTTAATGGGTTCGCAGCGCCTGATGATTTGAATATTGACGAGTTGTCAAAGGATGAAATTACAGAATGGTATTAGATAATGACAAACTTGCTATTATTTAACCAATTATCGTATAATTGAATAATTTTTTAACTTAAAATTTAATTGATATCATTATATTCAACGTTAATTAATATACTGTGTAGTTACTTCACATGAAATGCTTGTGATATTAGCTCCTTTTAAAAAAAATAAATATAATATACTTATCTCTTATAAATATAATTAAAAGTTGTTCTTGTAGTTGAATTCTTCTAATAGATTATGACACTCTCAATTATTGTTACCAATGTTAGGAATAAAGCTAAAACGTAACATTGAAATATCTCGTCTAGAAAACTTTGCATCAGCTAATGTTTGTCTGGATGTTAAACATTTTTAATAGGTTTTGATAATAGAAATATGTGATATTTAAGATGTGTATGTGGTTCAAATTAACTGTTTAAAATTTTAATTGTTATTTAAATTTAGATTTAAACCATTGTAGATTAGGAATATTTGAGCCATTTAAAAAAAATATTACTTGCAGGTTAACGGAATTAACAAAGTATCTTCGTTCTGCTCACCGTTATTGTATTTGGTGCGGAGCTCAATATGGTTCAAAGGAAGAATTGGAAAATAATTGTCCAGGAAAGACGAGAGAAGAGCATGAAGGGAGTGATGACGATAGTTAGAGATATATCATTATCTTGTCTTTTTCATTTCTTCTAGGAATTTTATTGGTTTTCTTCTTGACTTCAGGATTCAATGGGATATTATATACGATTCACGATATTATGCTGCATGGTAAATCCATTATAGATTCTATTTTCTAACTCTAATAGTTAACCATATATGCATATTGATGTGCTTTTCATTGTACTTTTTACTTGTCAAAACTTAACAGTATTTTTTGACTTACTTAAAACGTGTCAGGATTTACAGGATGATGAGTACGTATGTCTTAATTAGTATTATATTTTTTTCATTCTTTATTTTATAGTTTCTTACATGAAATATTGATTCATATTAATCATTAATTATATTCAGCATTGTTAATTATATTTTTCTTTTATTAATTATATTAAGTATTAATATCGTTTGTCTTTTCATTGTTTATTTTACAGTTTTTTGCAAGAAATATTGATTTATTACAGTATTGTTATATTTCAGTATGCTCTTCTGTAAATAAATATACTTATCTCTTCTGTTTGTCTCTATTCTGAATATTGTTGCGGCTTTCCGTCTGAAAAGTTATTTTTTTTTGGGCCACTGTTGAAGTGAAAGATGTAAGTGAATGATATTAGCATTATAATTACTGAAATAATGATTATAATTATCAAATAGTTAACACTGTTTTAGTGGAAGATAAAAGTGAATGATATTAGCATTATAATTATTGAAATAATTATAATGATTATAATTGTTGAAATAATCATAATGATTATAATTATCAAATAGTTGCCACTGTTGTTGTAGTGGAAGACAAAAGTGAATGATATTAGCATTATAATTATTGAAATAATTATAATGATTATAATTATCAAATAGTTACCACTGTTATAGTGGAAGATGAAAATGAATTGATATTAGCATTATGCATTTATTATTGAAATCTATATTAAAAACACCCGTTTGGAGGACAAAGTAGTATTAGTGGGAAATATATGTTAATTCCCACTAACATTTATTATCTTCTAGCTGCTATAAACTTGGTATTTTTTTAAATGAAATGTTTTTTTGGTTCAAATGATATGGTAGTTAAAAGATGAGGAATTTGGTGCCCAAGAGTTGAAGAATAGCTAAACGAGAATAATTGAAAAGTTCTTGCAGGTTTGCAAATATTTTTTCGTTGTTGGAGGAATTTGGTGCCCAAGAGTTGAAGAATAGCTAAACGAGAATAATTGAAAAGTTCTTGCAGGTTTGCAAATATTTTTTCGTTGTTGGAAATCTAAAAGAATGTCGCTTAAAATTCTTGTTTGTGGTGATGTGAATGGACAATTTGATTCATTGTTGAAACGAGTGAATGCTGTCAACAAAAATGTAAGCTTTTATATAAGTGTCATATAAAAATTTCTCGTGTCATATCCTGCTTTTATGCACATCATTTGTTTTCCCTCTTTTACAACTATATTTTAGTAAAATATGAAAGGTATTTGTTGTGAATCAATGGGATAAACAACTGAGTATAAGCAGTGTCTGTCAAAAATAATTACCATTTAGCTGGTCTGTCAAGACGATAACTCCCAATCGTAAACTAATCCCCTAAATAAATTATGGAAATATGGAAGCATCAATGGAATGAATTAGTTAATCTAAATTAATCCTAAAAATAAATTCAAATAAAATAAAATACTTCTTGCAATAATTAATTACGAACCTTAAAAACAAAACAAACAAAACATAATGCTTCATATTCATTCAAAAAGTAGCATTAATCAATAGATATGTCGTTAATCAGTAGATATATTAATCAATAATCAATAAATATAATTATATTATAACCTTGAACATGATTAAATTAAAATTGCAATTAAAATTACCTGGCTTAACATGGTAAAAGTTAACAACAAAAGAAAAACAAACTCAGATAAAAACAGAAGTAAATTATCCAGAATCATCCAATAATCATCCAGCAAATCCATAGTAAATCATCCTTTAATCCAGAATTAACAACTGTTGTATCCTTCAGTACAGTACAGTCAGTATCCTATTTTTTAGAAGTTGGATTTTCGATGGATTATTGAAAATAGCAAAAAGTTAAACGACTTTCAATTTAAAATAAAATGAAAACTCAAAAGCTGTTTCACTAAAACTGCATTGCAGGAAGTGTGAAGTAGAAATCTGGAAAATTTGCAACAGTTTCTGATTATTACAGTTGAATTAATGATGGTTCCTTGAGAATATTAATATTGCTAGAAGCTATTTGTTTTTATAATATACAGATGTGATCGATTAGCTTCAAATTAATCTGCAGCGAAAAATGTTTCGAATTATTTGACTTAATTGCAGAATGGTCCATTTGACATGCTTTTTTGTGTTGGCGAATTTTTCGGACCGGATAAGGAGTCAAACGAACGAATTATCAATGGTGTCGTCAGAATGCCCATGTCAACATATATCTTAGGTTTCTTTTGAGATTTATTTTTTCTAAATTTTCGTATTTTTTAGTAATTTCTAATAATAAATGCTGATTGCTGCCTAACCAGAAGTGGTTAGGTTAAGTGGCTTTAAGTTCGTTAAATAGCTGCCATATCGAATCTCTTACAGAATTCTGTTTCTCGATCACATTTAACATAAGTTGAAACTGAATGTATTACTCACGTCTCTCTTTTATTAAACCAAATAATTTTGCTACTAATGAGGAATTTACTTTTAATGATATTTTACAAATAATTATGGATTTTGTTTCCCATGGAAAGTGTAAAATTTTTGGAAACAATATAATAAAAAGCTAGATGTCTATCAATATGCAAAATAAAAGTGAAGCTTTGGAACCAAAAGACATTTAGATTTTGATTTTAAATTTAAAAATTGTGGAAATTTCATGATGATTTTTGTCCAAAAGAAACTATTGATAGTCATTGATATAGGTGCATGTTGCCCGTCAACATCACGATTTTATCCCGAAGATGGTGTCGAATTCTGTGCAAATCTAACGTATCTTGGGAAAAGAGGTATACTGAATACAGCAGATGGTCTTCAAGTAGCATATGTTAGCGGAACTGAAGGCACACAAGCTTTACCTTTCCAAGTAAGATTTCCGAAATTTTATTTGGAGATTTTTGAAGTGATTTGCATTAATTTTTTAAATGATTTGCAGTTTGGATAAATGAGTGAATTGTGCCTATTCGTCTCTCTTTCTGCTTTTTTATTCACTTATTTCATTTGAATCAGTTTGGGGAGTTTATTTGATGTAATTAAAAACTTATTTTCGATACAATGAAATAATTTGTTGAGATTATATTATTTTTCAGTTCAACCAAAACGATGTTAATGAATTGCTGAAGTTTGTAAAAGCAAGTACCGGATATTTGGGACTTGATCTTCTATTTACATCTATATGGCCTGCTGGGGTATCCAGTTTATGTTACTTCTTGTTATGTAGCTTTTGAGTTTCAGTATTTATCAAAAAATAACTTCCAGGTTTCGAAATTTTCGACAAATTGTCCGAAAAGGGATGTTGAGGGAAGTTGCTTTTTATCACAACTTGCAGCAGGCTTAAAACCCCGTTATCATTTTGCTGGAATGGGCATACATTACGAAAGAACACCGTACAGGTTTGTTTTTCTTTTGAAACTTTTTAATAAATTAAAACCTTTCTTTTAAAACCTTAAAATTGATTTGCTGATGATTTCTTGTTTCATTTGGTTTCCAATCGTTCAATGCAGATGTTTGAAATTTCTCCCTGCTTTTTTTATTCTAAAAATTGGCATTGATTTACTACATAAACAAAGTTTGTACGTAAATAACCAAGCAATAGCAAAGGATTACTTGGAACTATTTAGTGCATTTTAAAACTTCAAATTTTAAGAAAAATATCGAAATGAAAAAAAATTTTCAGGAATCATCGAGTTTTGCAGGAAGCCGCCCAGCACGTTACACGTTTTATTGGTTTAGCTCCAGTAAATAATCCGGAAAAGGACAAATGGCTTTACGCTTTCTCAATAACCCCGATGCGAAAGTTATCAAGAGCTGAACTTACTTCGCAGCCAGATAATGCTACCGAATTTCCATATATGGAAATTCTCGCACGATTGATCCTAGAGTATTATTCATTTTGTTTTTGTTTGTTTTTTGAATAGGTAAAGTTATTGATTTACTGGTAGTAAAAAGATTAAATATTTTACAATATTTCCTTACAGTACTATTTTACAGTACCATAACTTCAACTTAACAATGAGTAGACGCTTGATATGTTGCATAGCAATTCAACAAACAAAAGCACTAAGTTAACGACTGCAAACTGTATCTCGCATTACTTGTATGCAAATTTAGCAATGATTAAAAATTGAAAATTGAAAAAATTTCTGAAAAAATTTAGGGAAAAAGAGAAAAAGAAGAAAGAGGAGGATTTTAAGGAGCAATATTTTTTTGATATGTCAGCTGAAGTTGAGGATAACATTGATCATGGTGGTAAACGACGGAAAAAAGGTACGTTTAATTAACTGAACACTTCACCTTTAGCAAATTAAAAACAAAATATTTTGGTTGTATTAAAATTAAAAATGCCTATTTGTGAAATCTTAGTTATTGATCAGTGTAAAAATTGATTCAGAACATTTTGATTACAAACATTACCAGAGTAAAAAATGAATTTTTCGGATTCAGTCACCATTTAGTCGCAGTATTTGAAAATATTCGAGTTTTAATTGTATTGTCAAAAAGTATTATGTCATTAAGTCCGTAGAATCTCACTAATTGCTTGTCAGCAATTGCTTAGAATCTTTTAATCGAGAACAACGAGTTCAACAACCCTGCTGGTTTTGTTTGTCAAACGTGGATGCGGAACAATATTTGGTGATATCTGTATCCGATGAGTGCTATTTAGCTATGCCGAAAGGTCCATTAGTAGATGATCATATAATGATTTTATCAATTGGTCAGTTTTTTTTTTTTTTGGTGGAATTATTGTAATGTTATATGTTATTCCAAAAAATCTTTTTTTTCAAATTAGTTGGAATTAAATCATTTTTTGCAGACTTAACACTTCACTATTATTATTTTATAGGTCATATACAATCAGTTGTGGCTGCTTCTCAGGCAGTTAGAGATGACATCAAGAAATATAAAGATGCGTTAACGCTGATGTTCAATAGTCAAGGCAAATTACCGGTATTTTTCGAACGGAATTATAAAACGCAGCATCTGCAGGTTTCTTTAATTTTATACCAAATCCAGCTTTTTTTCATCCTATTCTTTTATTACTATAGATTCTTTTACTGTAGATTCACTTACTATATCACTTATCACTTATTTACTTTTACTATAGATTCACGGTTTCTTTCTGTTTCTAAAATCATTGCTTAATCCAGTTCTCAGATGCTTTTTGCAAAACATTGTTACTTGAATTACATCATTCAGTCTTTTCATTATTGCTTCTGTATTCTTCTTCTGTCACTGCAAACTTTGGTTGCAACGGTTATTTTAGATACAAGTTGTACCGATTCCGAAAACTTGTTCGAAAGCTTTGCG
Organism: Mansonella perstans; assembly: GCA_037074765.1. Classification (NCBI taxonomy): domain Eukaryota; kingdom Metazoa; phylum Nematoda; class Chromadorea; order Rhabditida; family Onchocercidae; genus Mansonella; species Mansonella perstans. Next base: position 13,390 of record JBAMDO010000134.1, read on the forward strand.
AAGTTCATTTCTAAATGCTGCACAAATGAAAAACATAGAAATGGCATTCCTAAAAGAGGAAGAAGAGGTGTGAATTTATCAAGCAATGAATAAAAAAAAACCAACATTTCTAGCACTATTTTCAAAAATCTTTTTTTAAATTTCTAAAAACCAATTTAAAACCATTTCTAAAATTATTTTCAAACAGTTATTCTGTCATTCTTTTACTTTTTTTGCGAGAACATTTCCGACGATGTACTATTTTTCCAGATTTGGCATACAACAAATGAAGGCTGTCCATATTTCCTTGTTGAACTTCCAGAAGGCAGCCGACTTTTTTCATCAAAAATGGCTAATTTCCCACTACAATTTGGACGAGAAGTAAGATCTAAGTTTCAAAACTAAAACTAAATGATCGTTGGTTTTTTTAAAATTCCAACACTACATGTTCCTCTCCTGAAGATTTTGTTGACTGAAGAAACAAACGCTTGAAGCAAAATTGGAGTAATTTTCCTTGAGAAATTCTAAAAATTGCTTTTAAAAAATCTTTAAATTTTACAGAAATTGAATTATAGGTACTAGCAGGACCAGCTTTGTTAGACTGTGAAGAAAAAATTGATTGGCGTCGATGCGAACTGGAGAAAAATGAACAAGCAAAATTGGTGGATAATTTGAAGCAAACTTTTAAACCATATGATTTCACAGATGCTGATGATGATGAATAATATGTTCAATATGCCGGATAAAAAAACAAATACAAAAGAAAATCCAATTAAAATGAATTTTTTTGTCCATGCTAAAGCAATCAGCAACAATTTGTATGCTTAATTTCATGTGGAGAAATAATATGTATCGTCTCCTTTTATTTATAGTTTCCACGAACGAATGAACTCAATTACAGATGAAACCGGTAGAACCGGGATCACACAATGATGATACTCAAAATAAATGATTAAAAAAAATCTTGGTACTAAATAAAGCTATAATTATTTAGTAGATTCTGCATAATTTGATACACAATAACTTTACTAATTTTTAATCACTTACAAAATTATCTTAATATTGTAAATGTAATCCTGAACATTTCATAGCTTGGTGTATTGGACTATTAAAATCCTGATCTTACTCGAAACTTGGTAACTTACTAATTTTAAATAACTTCCAAATTTGTCCTAATATTTTAAATGTAGTCCTTAACCATTGTATAGTCTGGCGTATTGGACTAAAATCCAATCTTGACCTTTAATTGAAACTTAAAATCATTAACCAATAAATGTTTAACAAAAAAAAAAAGGAAAACAAATACAAAAACAACAATCGTATCTAACCGGGGCCTACATATCATCCTAAGGAATCATAAAAATAACTTTTCACTCATGTCTCCAATCAGTGCCACTTTCAGGAGCTATTTCAAGCGCTGGCCTTGGTATATATGAAGCAGGTTTGTGTAGCTGTACAAGTAACACCTGAAAAAAAGATTCATGAACATAGTTTGTAGAGGCCCAGGACATCAGCCTCTCACAATTGTAAACATTACTTGATAAATTCAATCGAAAAAACAAAGTTTGTATTTTGTGCAATTGTCACTTTTATCCTTAAAAAATAGGGAAGTATATTTACTGTTTTGCTTGCTTACAATTAACAATTTTATCTTGAAAAAATAGGAAAGCATGTTTACTTGTGTTTACTTGTTCACAATTGACACTTTTTAAGTTGTTTAATTGTTTACAGTTGATATTTTTATCCTTTAAAAAAATAGGAAAGTATGTTTACCTGTGCCATCATTAACCATTTTCTCTTTTTAACATATGGTTGAAATTTGATTTTCAACTTATTCCAGCCATTGATCAGTGATGTCACATAGATGAAACCCTTTGGATTATTGGTAAGTGGTTCTACCGCACCATCATTCATTTGCACGTCGTCGAATGGACTTTCACCCCACATTCGTACACGCCACTGCAAGTTTTTTTTTTTAAAGCAAGCTTAAAAGTTTGTGATAAGCAAAAAAAAGTCAGATCTAATTCCGAATTAAGTAACAAAGTTTTGAACCATCAGTCAGCCCACTACTATTTGAACATTCTAACATCTGCTGATCTGCTGATCTAATATCTGATCTAATGCTACTCATTTTAACATCTGCTGATCTAATGCTATTACTACCTTTCCTAGCAGAAGTTGTACAAAGTTTATAATAAATTTAAATAAAACTTATGAAACGATCACAAAATTCTACAAAATAAGAACAATAAGGACACATATGAAGATTTCTAAATTGTTACTGTAAGGTTACTGTAATCTAACTGAATAATATATCTAATGCTATAACTATCTTTCCTAGCAAAAGTTGTACGTAATTTATAGTAAATTTAAATGAAATTTATGAAACAATGACAAAATTTCTACAATATAAGAACAATAAGGACATATACGAAGATTTCTAAATTTTACTGTAAGATTACTGTAATCTACTTGAAGAATGCAATATGGTTAATCGATTAAATCAGTAACGATGAAATTTTTTAAAAGCATATAAGCAAAACCAGCAGAAAAGTAAATTTATGAAGTTAATGGAAATTTTTACAATATAAGAACAATAAGGATATATACGAAGATTTCTTAACTGTTACCGTAATCTGACTGAATAATGTAATATAGTTAATCAAATTAATTATTAACGATGAAATTTTTCAAAAAAATATAAGCAAAAATGTCACGTACGTATCGTGCGCTGCGATAATCAAAAACAGCGAGTAATATCATATAAGCATAACGATCATTAGGAAACATGAATATTTCATGATTAAATCCAATTTCAGTTGTCCAGTCACTCGATTCAAATTCCCACATTGCTCGAACAGTTACCGGAAGAAGTATTCGTTTTACTGTTATATCACTGAAAATCTTAAGTCTGTATAGGGGTAATTTTTGAAAATTTTTTTTTTCAAATTCCAGCATTTAATTTCGATATATCGTGTATACAAAAGCTGTATACGTTTATAACGGCAAAAGTGTGTGTAAATAATCATTATAAGTTTATTTCGTGAAGCATAAAAACTGAAACTTTAAATTGCAATTTCAATCTCCCTTCAAATGTACAAGGATAAGATCTATTAATTGGTGGACATAAAAAATTTTCCATGTTTCAGATATGTAAAAAATATCAACCGATTCAAAATCAAACTGTCGTTCTTGAAAATTCCCGGAAACTCGTAAAATTCATAAAATATTAAAACAAGAGAAAAAATAAAACTAAATTTAAATCTATGCTTTTTCTCTCGATCTTTCTTTACACTATTTCCTCATCAGTCTCATTTATTTTGGTAAATTGCTAGAGTCAGCCCAGTAACATACACTTAGTACAAACTGAACTTGTACTTGAATATTTGCCGGAAATCTTATACACTTAGTACTAATTGGATTTGTACTTAAATATTTTATTCGAAATCTTTCTTTTCCCTCCATAAACGTTATCAAATTCAATTTCGATTACAAATTTAAGACTTCTCTAATAGAATGGTTCGTTTTTTTCGATGAAATACTTGAAAATAGAATTAAAGTTAAAAGATAAAACTGAAAATGGATGAATTGAAAAATTCATTCAAAAATTACTTCAAAGAAAAAACTGCTGGAAAATTTCAGTAAGACCGAGAAAAGTAAAAAAAAATACTCGATAATTAATTTACACACGAGGAAATATTTCCTCTACCTGATATCAAAACATACATCTATAAATTGATGAATTAATTAATCAAATTGGTTATAAGGAACACTACTGATACGTATGCATCTGTAATTAATTAATCAAATGTCAAATATTAAATTTCCTTTTTTTAATTAATCAAATTAATCATAAGGAACACTACTGATATGTATACATCTATAAATTAATTAATCAAATTAGTCATAAGGAACACAACGGATACATGTACATCTATATACGTGAAATTAGTTATAAGGAACACTACTGATACGTACACGTCTACAAATTAATTAATCAAATTAGTCATAAGGAATATATCAGTTTCTCAAAATCAATAATTTTAAAAAAAGAATTAGAAATGAAATCAATAAGAGACCCAAAGGAAAGCTCAAAATTATTTCAATCTTAAAATGAATTAATTTATCTTTGCTATCTATTAAACAGCAAAAAGTCAAATTTAATTAACGAGAAAAAACTTTCACAGAACTAATTTCTACACCGCCAAGGTAATTAACAAGTTTTTTGAAATACTATGTGTATATTTTTTTCTCGTGTTGTACTGCTCCGCAATACCTCTTATTAATTAAATATAATTAATTATCAATTTATCCATCCAACCATCAGATCGCACAAATCTAAAACCACGAATGATCAGATGACCAATAAACGTCTGTATGTCTCTGCTCTACATATTTGCTCATTTGCATGCTCTGCCCTGTATGCAATTATCATATTTTATTAGCATTAATTGCATTAATCACTTATCACCTCACTCCTCATTTTAAAATTCAACTCAAATTCAATTCCAAGAAAATGCAATTGATTAAATACAAGAAACCTCATTTTAAAACTTAACTGATTTAATTAAATACATCAAAAATAAGAGCTCCTCATTTTAAAATTTAACTAATTCAATTAAATACAGAAAATCCCTTCCAAAATTTAGATCCTTTTGAATCTTTGGATGATAATTATTTCAGCTTTTTCACTTTTGCTACAATAATAACGTTGATCTCTAGCTTTTTTCAAACTTGAGGTGATTAAGAGAAATAAGTAATTAATTAGGAGAAACTACCATATACTACTACTCTATTTTTTCTCTTAGCCTGTCAATAAAAGCTTGATAAATGAGACAAATTAAGCAAAAAAAATGACCCATAGCCGAGTATAAAAACTAGCCAAAGAGATGTCCGAATGTGAAATATGCTACTGAAAATGATCTTATGGCACCACGACTCAGTTATTTATTGGATAAAATTAGCGATACGGTAGCAATCAATTCTCTCTCACTCTCCTCTCACATAAATTCATCGTTCCCGGGACTTTCATTACTTACAATCTTATTTGGGACACCTCTATTAAAACAAAGGCCAAAAGTGTTTGAAAAAATTCGAACAATGTCATTTTTCTTGGATAAATTTCAGTAACAGTTTGCTGTTATTCTAAAATATACATTTTTAGTAAATTAAAAAAAGGTGACAAAAAAAAACTTCTGCAGCAATTAGCCGATTGACTGTATATTAAATTCAGTTAACTTACTTACCATAACACATGCAACTATGGTTTGTTACAATTCGAAAATCATTCTACATGCAACTGTGATGTGGTTGGTTACAACAATCGAAAATTCAGTGACCATTTCAAAAACTAACCTGTTGACCTCTCTATCTAAAGGAAGATCATTAACCCTAATTTGTCATAAGTTATATGAAATATTCTAAAAAATTTCAATAATATGATAAAAATACATTCCCATTCCCTCATCATCCAATCCTCCCATCCAACAACGTCTTTTATGTCCAATGATTTTTGTATGTCCTCTTCATCGCTATCATTAGAACAAGCTGATTGTATATCGTCGCTACCATGTATCCGGATTAATTATTGCAAAATAGAATAGTGGATTTTGAAAAATGGCCATCTATTGAAGGATGGTGGAAAACTACATATCCTATAAATTCTGCATATGTGAAATTTAGGCTTCTAAGGCCGATCGATGACGTTGTGACATTTTATGACAATGACATTATTTCAAACGTTGCTTCTTTCTAACTGAGTTTTAAAAACTGTAATCTTCTTTTATATATGTTGAATAATCGTTCTTTCAAATATTTCAAAAATGAATCTTCAACGAACACTTCAAAGATTGAATTCAATTGTGTTTTTTTAATATTCAATATAATGTGATGAAATCGGGAAATTATAAAAGTTATGAGAGACATTAATTTTAAAATATTATTTTGAAAATCAATTTATTGTCCAATGACGTGTACCTCTCCCTCGAACTTCTGTTTGCCGCGTGAAATAAAATGTAAAAGAAACAAAAATCTTCTTATTTTCCTATTTTTTCTTAATTTTTATTAATCTTTTTATCCCAGCGGAACTATATGTCGCAGCATCGTTGTTTTTTTTCTTTTTCCAGTTTATCGGAAAACCCAATTAAGAGTGAAACTAAATACAAATTCGAGAATAATGCTCAATACTATTTAGTAACTTACACCAAAGTTTTCATCCTCGCTTCATCAAAAGCCTCTGAAAGACGCTGCTGATGATCGGCAAGATTTGGCATATATCTTAAAACGAATAAAAGATGAAATTCGACAAGGGATATTAAAAAGGGTCATTAACAGTTTCGACACTTAAACAGCTCCTTTCTAATTATCCAAACATTCAGGCCTAAATTGCCCTGATTCAGAATTTTCGAACCCAACAAAAAACTATTCAAATAAAAGTATATATCATATCACCTGTTTCGCAGTGGTGCTACTTTCTTGATCACTTCATTAACATCGGCACCATACTCAAGAAGCAGATAAATTGTTTTGGTCAATTCAAAACTTGGCGCTCGAGGAGTGAGAATCGCTAGATGCAACGGTGTCTTCTTATCCTTATCTTCAGTATTAACTGGTGATCTGAATATTTACGTAAAAATGAACCTGAGAACAAATTACCTCATTGCTGCCAGGATCTAAGCAAACATTAAGCGCAACTATTTTATCTCTGTCTATGAAGTCACTGTCTAATCGTCATTATTAAACAACCGTTTTGTTAATATTGAAGGGTAAATTGATCACAGTACTTCTAGGTAAACATTTCATTCTTTTATTACATGCCTTGATATTACTGAACCTCCAGGTTTATTCGTAAATTTAACTTGTAAACATATAGCAAAATGCTTTCCAGTCCAGAACCAAATTTCCTATGTTGCATTTCGTTGTTGTTCTTCTATAACGAAGGCATGCTCGAATTAAATCATTCCTTTGCAACATAACACTTTGGTAAAACTGACCTTAGATGGAGAAGAGTCTTAACCCGACACCAAAATTCGCAAGATATAGCAAAGTGAAGCGGAATGCGTCCTCTCATGTCGTCTGGTATATCCAATCGTGCACCGTCACGGACAATTTGACGTAACATGTCATCGGTTTCATGAGCCGGACCGCAAGGTCTCTCACATAACTTGAAAAATTAAAAAAAAGAAAAAAACTATTCCATTGAACTGGATAAATTTCAATCAAGCAATGCTATGATTAAAATAATCGCCTTACTTCAATTGCAACAGTTTTGCCACGATATTTCTGATTAAAATCAAAGCCGCGCCTTTCTGGTATGCAGCGACCCGTCCATCTAACGGTCGAAAGTTGATTCGTTAAAACTGCATTTCGAAACTGCTGCAAACTTTGAATTTTTTTTTTTTTTTTTGTTCCATTTCCAAGTTGTGACGCTAAATTCTAAATAATAACTAAGAAATTTCTTCGAGATATAAAATTAAATTGATGGAATCAATGCATACGGTTTCTGTTTCTTCTAAGTACCTACAACAATACTGTGGTACTATTGTTTTTTTTATTCTATAGAGATTTCACATAGCACTTCTCTTCGCGTTTGTAACACAATATTTATAAAATGTATTGGTCCATGTATTGGTTTGCCGACAAGGTCAAGCACAACAAGCTACCAGCATAAAATTATTAAAACTGGAGAACACAACTTCAACCTTTTTAAATAAACAGAAATTTCACATGAACTTTTCAACTTCACGTCATCAACTATCTCTCAAATTTATAATATGAAGAAAAAAACTTCGATTCACATCGTTCACCTCAAATGTTTGCAAAGGTTTTTCGCGATTTTGCTGATATCTGCGAATTGTGGCAAGTTCGATGACTGAAATCGCAGCATATGTCAAAGGTATTGGTAACTCTGGCGTTTCAATGTTAAGCATTTCCAGCGCTGAAAGATCTGCTGCATCCGGTTCATATGACTCATCATCATCTGCGGAAAGCGCTTGAATAGAGTCATCTGCACTTTGAGATACCTAAGAACGTTCATACTTCAACAAATTTGTATCTCTATAAATATTAAACTAAAAATTAAATAAAGATTTTGTAAAATAAACAGCAATTAAGCAAGCTCCTAATTCTGATTTTATATCACAAAATGAAAACAACATACTTCTTCTGCAGAAGTTTCTTCACGAGGAGCAGATACCCGTTTTTCAGTAATGCAATCAGCATTCGCTGAAACTTTTCGTTTTCTGCCCTTAGTTTTCTGTCCTTTGTTTTTTGTTTTTGGTTTGGTGTTGTTGTCGAAGAACCTAGTGCTATTCGCCATAGCCGTTCTACGTGAAGCAGCTGTTCGTTTCCCTTTACTTAATGCTAACCCTCGACTCCTGGAACCACTTCGATGACACTTCCATGTATTTTCACTTACTGAATTCGACCTTTCTTCACCAGATATCGCTTCCATTTCATCCACTACCAAATTTGGTACTTCGTCAGAAAATTGAGCACTTGTTGGTCGCACTTCGGAAGTAGAAATGGCATCCTATATCAATTTTGTGAGATTTCAGGCATATACACAAAATTTCAAGGATGATCAAGTAAAATAAAAAAAATTTCGTAACATTCATTAAAAAACTCTTAAAGAAAATTGCACCGATCACATAAAAATTGCATCGGGTGTTTTTATAAAGAAATTACAGTTTGTATCTTATTGAAACGGACTAGCAGAGTAGTTCGTATCTCATTGGAACGGATTGGTGTTCTAATTCGTACCTCATTGGAACGGATTGGTGTAGTAGTTTGTACCACATTGGAACGGACTGGTGTAGCTGTTTTTCTCCGTCTTCCACGTCCCCGGCTTCCTTCTTTTCCTCTCCCTGTACGCTTATTGCTAATTTTACGAATTGAAGAGCTACTTTTTTTAACTGCAGGCTCTTCATCTTCTGTGGATGTATCCGCCGCTACAATCTGTAAACTATTATCGGCACATTGCGATAGCAACAATTCATCCGGAATTTCCGCTTTAGTTTCAGCTGCTGCTATCGAAAATGTTAACGGTGAAGACTCTTCTGGTTTTTCCTGAAAGAAATCAGATTAAGACTATATTTTCATCAACCGTTTTCTACAAAAATTTTAATTCTCTTGTTCATTCATAGCGTTCTACGTAAAAAATCATTTCCAAGCCGCTTAAAATGACAATAAAAATCTAGGAAGCCACTTGAGCTTTATCGGTATTTTCCAGGAATTTGCATTCATCTTTGATAACACTACGTCTTCCACCATCGATTGATTTTTTCAAATCTGTACATGAGCCACTTTTCTGAAAAGTTCGTCTTCCATCATTGACTGGTTTTTTCGAATTTCTAGATGAGCCACTTTTCTGAAAAGTTACAAATTTCCCATTAAATCGGTAAGCATAAAAGGTAAAGCTCTATATCAACGGAAACCAATCAATACACCGAAAAGTTTCAAATCGATCCTATATTTCTATGAATGTTTGCTTCTATTTCCTAAGATACAACCGATAATATGATAGTTATTTTTTTCCTAATCACATTAGCTATTATTAATTAGAACAAAGAAACCTCTCCATCTCGTCGTCGTCTGCCTTTGGAGGTTTGTTTTTTACCACAGGCTGATGATAATGTTTCCTTTACTGGAGAGTTTTCGGTTCTCATAACAGCTTTCAGCTTATTTCTAGTAACACGTCCTACATCTGGCGCAAGATTACACAACAGCTAAAATGCAACAGAATTCATTGCATGTTAATCAGCAGATGAATTAAACCCTAAACTGCTGAATAACTGCATCATGAACTTTTTCTGAAACTATGCTTTTTGTCATGATAGAGAAATATATTACACTGGTTAGCAAGAAAGCCCTGGTGATTTTGATAAACTCAAAATCAAATAAATATTTAAGGTTAAGTCATCAGTCATCAAGCCTTAGTCAGCATTAATTGACGATTGGTCATTACATTCATTCATGCATTCTAAGATGCAGGTATAACGCTGCAGTTTTTTATTCTATCGCTGTTTCCTTCATATCTTGAAAGAACTCCATATGTTAAATTAAAAAAAAGAATTGCAATATGTTTGAAGATCATAAAACATCACAAAACCTTCTCCGTTTCGGTTGGAATTCGATCTGGAATATAAAGACCACCAAGTTCCCGATTTTCAACATCACCATACCGATTCCATTCATTCGGTGTAAGAACTTCAACTATTTCATACTTCCAACGCCGGTTATTTCGGTCGGCGCTCTCTTCCTTAAATAGTAACCGGACATTTTAGATGTTCAATTGAGGAAAACTTTATAATCAGCTAAAGGTATCAAATAGCTCGTCTAGTTATACCAAAGTAAGTTAACCGAACTTACCGATGTTTCATTACTTATACTAGTTGTTGATGGCTGCAGATGTTCCTCATCCTCGACACTTTTCGATTTCTGACTAACTTCATATTCAATAATTAACCGTTCACAACCATCCGTCAAATTCTCGTACGGTTCCCATGTATCTTCACTTTCGGCAAAGCCTTTCCATCGTACCTTATATAGTTTTACGCCTGCTTGATATTTGATTCCAACAATCTTCTCAACCTGTAAATTTTGATTGCAATAATTATTGTAATAAATAATTAAATAGCTTTATTACTACATAATTAAATAATCATTATTAAAATTTTTTATTAAATAATTAATTTTTTTCTTTATTACAAGTTAATAATTTGTGAGGACTTCAGCATGGATGAATTAATAAAATTAAGCAGTAGCTACACATGTCACATATACGTAAGCACAAATAAAATTCACGATTTGTAGCGCTCACAGTGACAGAACTATGCTTACAGTCATAAAAGCTTCGCAATTACAATTACAAAGATGTCAGAAATATGAATAATCTAATCATAATTAAAACATTCGGCAACTGATAAAAAGATACCGAAATCTTAATTATAAATCCATAACGACAAATAATTATGCTGAAATTTAATTCTGTTATTTGTTACACAAATTTAGCATAATTATTATGATTATAGATTTAATTGTAATTAAAATTTCAGCATCTTTTTATCAATTGCGAATATTTTAATCATAATTAGATCGTTCATATTTTTAACACCTATAATACCTATTATTTGCTACACAAACTTATCTCTCACCGCATAGGTTTCTCCAACAATTCTTGACTTTGTTGTCTCGAGTCGAACCAATTCCGTTCCATCCATATTCAGCGCTCGTACGTCAGATACGTTTGTCGCCACTGCGCTCTTGCTGTTACTACTCTGAAAACTCTTCTTATTCTATTACCGTAGTAATAGAGACAAATCGTTTAATAGTAACAGGCAAAACAAATACGTGCTATTCTACACAAACAATATCATCCCACACAGCCTGTCTTCCCATTCTGTCACTATCACATTGCACAGTCACGTTTGAGCCATCCATCTATTCTTGTGAAAAGAAATGAAAGGCAAAATACAAAACTAAATCACGCATAATAACACTCTCTTCAATTGCACTTATGTCACTTTGATAGAGATTGAAGGAAAAATTTATTGAACATTTTATTTGCCAAAATTTTATTGACAAAATTTTGATGAATTACAAAAATTTGCACATTTTTTTTTTTTTAAAATGAACTTTGCTAAGCCATCAATTATAGAATTTATATATTGGCCAATGATATTTTATGTGCTCACTAAAACTCATCTCTGTTGTGAAGAGGAAAATTTAATAATTAGCAATGAACAATTAGACGGTCATATATTACGGCCAATTTTGAATTTAAGTAGCTCAAGTTTCTGCTCAAGTTTTTGTAGTAAGAAATTTTTCATTTTAGATTTAAAAATTTACTTTGATTCATTGTATATCTGACCAGCACATGCAAATACTGGACAATTTTTATTTAAACATACACATTTTTATGGTTTGAAGAGATGTGGCGGAAAGTTTGAGTAATTTAACTAATTAACTAACTTACTTGATTTGTCTTCATTCTCCATTTTCATTTCCATCTCTTCTCGCGTTTGGGCTATCTATTTTCGTTAAAAGAAGAAGAACAAGGTAGGAAGGGGAAAAAGGCAATTACAACACTAAATCATGCGTAATAACACCCTTCAAACTCTACTGTGTCACTTTGATAGAGACTGAAGGAAAAAATTTCGATCTCTTTATAACTTGTCATTATAAAACATATGATCTTCGATAAATATTAGCAAACTTAAGTTCAATCTTTATTTTCTAAGGCTAAACAACAGTGGGAAAAGAAATCTTAAAAATTAACAGTTTGTTTTGGTAAATTTGCATATTCCGACGAAAAGACAGCAGAAGACATTCCTTTACCAATTTGACATTACGATTTGAAAAAAATTATAACTGAGCACCGAGCACAACTACTGTAGTTTTTTATGCAAAATCTTTTCATTAAGGTATTTTCAGTTAGGAAATGAAATGCATATGATAAAACTTCGGTATACAATACAGATAAGTACCATTGGAGTATAGGAAAAGGATAGTTAAAGTAGAATGCAATAATTACAAACATATGAACTCTCAAATCTTTGCGGGATTTAGCGATAGGGAAAGTTAGTCTTAAAAGTCTGTGGAATTTACCTCTTCTTGTGGATACTTCCAGTAAAAAAATAAAAATTCTTCAGAAACTGCCCGGAAACCAATCTTCACTTCATTTTCCATCCTATGAACTTTCAAATCTTTCCGAAATTTAGCGATAGGGCAAATTAGTCTTAAAAGTCTGGGGAATTTGGGAAATTCATCTTTCCCGGTGGATATTTCAGTAGTGAAAAGATGAAAATCCTTCAGGAACCAGGAATCAGGAAACCACCTATCCATCTTTACTTCATTTCCTAGCTCTTCATGGCTTTTGTGTTATTGGTGTTATCAGTGTTCCGCGGCTCGGCCAGCAATTCTTTTCCTGACAACCACCTGTCATAGTCTGTCACTTGCCTGCACTTGTTTGCTCTGCATGAGGATCATTTTTGCACCGAGAAATGGAATGTTCTTACTGTTTCCCTCTCAGAGTATGCGATATTTTTGCATCTCGGGGATTTGTCGGGATTTCACCGTTAAGATTTATCAGGATAGATCGGGATTTTTATGGTTTTTTTCTTCGTTTAATATTAATCTGTTGTATAATTGTTGTCTCACGCTAGTAAATAACATATTGTGTTCTTACTGTTTTTCCCTCACAGTATGAGATATTTTTGCCGCGCGGATATCTCAGAAATTCATCAGGATTTTATTTGTCAGGATTTTTGTTGGTTTTTTCCTTCGTTTGATATTAATCTGTTGTATAATTATTGTCTCCACTAGTAAATAACATATATTGAGATGCATAAAACGATATAATGTATTGGGATATAAATTGATGTTGGAATATAAATTCATTTCATTCTTTTTGATTATTCATTCCTCTGCTTTATTGAATTTGCAAAAAATGCAGAGATATGCATTAAGCATACATAAAAAAAAGTTTTATTATCGTTCCTCTCATTGTACTCTTTTATTTGTTTAAGGAAATATGAAGTGAAGAGAAGGCATCTATTTGTATGTGTAACCATGCATTTGCAAAAAATCAATACATAACTAATTTCCCATAATGAAGAAAGCGAACAAATGTAAAAAATGGTAGCAAACTGATAGCAAGTTGGAATGGTAGCAGATTGAAATGGTAGCACATTGGTAGCAAACTGAAATAGTAGCAAATTGGTAGCAAGTTGGAATGGTAGCAAATTGATAGCAGACTGAAATGGTAGCAGATTGGTAGCAAACTGGAGTGGTAGCAAATTGAAATGGTAGCAGATTGGTAGCAGATTAATAGCAAGTTGAAATGGTAGCAAATTCATCGGAATATAAATTTATAATTGAGCTAAGCTTTTTTTTTTTTGTTCTCTAAATTAGTGTCAAATGCAAAGTGTTCCACTGATGACATAAATTCTATAAGTAAATATTGGTGTTCGAATGGAGCCAAGCTAACATAGAAATGTATTGGTTTGTTTTACTGGACTTGATTAACTCCACAAGTACTTTTTCATACTATGTTAATTAGTAGCTAATTAAGAAGCATGGAGACATCTCATTGATATGAGTAAAATTGATCCTGTATGTAAACTTACCAAAGATATTGCAATAAATTAGGTAACCTCCGGCTTAATTAAGCTTAATACAATTACAACTTTTCATCGATAGCTGTTGAAGTTACAGTTATTCTAAGTTATAGTTTCATTCTTGGCTTTATTGAAGTTACAGTTTCATTCTTGACTTTATTGAAGTTACAGTTTCATTCTTGGCTTTACAGTAATGCTTATTAAATTCCCATCATTGTGCTGATCTTGGTATTACTCGATATTTTAAGTTGATTGGCAGTTGCTTATTATATGCCCATCATATGTAAAATTCACTTAGTTAAATGCATGCTATTTTTTGCTGTTGCCATATCTCGCAAATTTACAGGACGTTCCAAAAATCAACTTCGACCCCACCTTTCCAGCTGCTGACCAAGCAGCTGGAAGGGCCGAACAGAAGTTACAGTTTCATTCTTGGCTTTATTAAAGTTACAGTTATTCTTGGCTTTATTTGTTCACGCTTTCAATCGTTCATTATTTTTATATATTTTTAATTATTTGCTGGTGATAGGCCTAATTAATAAGTTCCAATTGAATTCTAACTATTGTTTTTTGTACATAAAATTTAATAACTGTTCAGTAATGTCAAGGGAAACCTCAGGAGTTCTTGTTTCTAAGAAGTGTCCACTTTTGATTGCCGATAAACCGGGGAATTTTTATCTAATAAACATTTGTTATTTCCAATAAGTGGAACAAATGAAGAATATGAAAGCAGTGATAATTTTCAGGAAGCATTGGACAATTTTCTGGAAGCATTGGACACGCTGCTGAAAAAAGTCTTGGCCGGGGATCATCATTTATGTTGGCCGTGTAGTGGGTGTTTTGTTCGGAAGATGACCTCGTCGGCGACAGCTGGGACTAGCAGTACAAGAATATCACAGTATACCCTGGAACGTGCCAACCGTACCCGATTACTTATCGAGAATTGCTACGCTCAAGCACTAGCTCAATGTCATGAACGCGAAAAAAGGCTGCAGAAATTGGAAGAAAAAATGGAAATGGAAGGTTGGTCAACTGGTCATTTGGTCAATTCATGTGTAAAACTTCTTACTGTCACAATAACTAGTGCTACTACTTATTTGTTTATTCTCTTACCTACTCGTCCTATACAAATTGACTACCTAATTTGTACATGGAAGTATATGAAAGGAGTTAACTGTTTGTTTTGCTTATCATTTGAACAGACTTGGTAAATCGGAAAAATCAGCTGACGTATTAATTGATCAGATTAGTAAATAATATCGAATTCGAAATTGCTGGCAGATTTTTTGGTGCATCTTGAAATAATATCGAAATTACTGGCAGATTTTCTGGTGTATCTTATAACAGAAAATAGGATAAATGGATGATTGGCTGACAATTGGCCTTCTAATTACTTCTCACTAATTAATCATAAAGCAATCTGTTTTGATTTTCAGGTCTTTCAGAGTCGGAAAAAGCGGTACGTCGACAAGTACATATGGCTAAAGAAACAGATTTTCTACGCTTAAAAAGGACACGATTAACCGTCGCCGATTTTACATCCCTTAAAGTAATTGGTCGGGGAGCTTTTGGAGAAGTTGGTGAATAATTGAATTTAAATTAATTCTAATATTACAACCCGAAGATGGAGGATTTAATAATAATATAATATATTGGAGATAAATTTTAAATTAAAAAACGAATTTCTTTCTAAAGTTATGCATAGATATTATGCCATTTTATGCTGTCGTCCCTACAATAAAGTGCTGTCACCTCTACAATTAACCTTTCTTATGTTGTCACCTCTACAATTAACCATTCTAGAAAGCAATAATTGCAATATGATGAAATATGAATTAATCACTTGCTTTTCATCCCATGATGGATGGCATTATTGATAGCGACCTAAATTTAAATTATAATAAGAAATTTAAGACGAATTTTTCTTTGATTTCTTCCAGGTGCGTTTGGTTCAAAAAATCGACACTGGTCATGTTTATGCGATGAAAATTTTACGAAAAACTGAAATGCTTGAAAAGGAGCAGGTGACTTGATGACGAACTTAGTCAACTATTACTATTGGTTTTTTGTTTAAAAGATTTTCTTGGGTTTTATTTTTTACTTTTTTTTTAAAGAAATTTTAATAATTTAATAATTAATCGATTTTCGATTTTCAGACAGCTCATGTTCGTGCGGAGCGTGATATACTATCTGAGGCTGATTGTGAATGGGTTGTGAAGATGTATTTTTCATTTCAAGATCCACTCAATTTGTATTTAGTAATGGAATTTTTACCTGGCGGTCAGTTGTCGTTAATGCGAATAATTTCAAGTACCTATGATCTTCAGTTTATTGAGATAAATTAATTGATTAAGTTTTTTGTTAAATCACCAGTTGTTTTCCAGACAGAAATACGGCTAAGTCCTAGCTAAACTGCTCATTACATTGTGCAAGGTAGTGAAAGTGGTTTAGGATACATAAAATTAGGCCATAGCTTCAATTTATAAAGTATCTATCCAGAGACTTTCGTAAAAGAAGAATTATTACTGAGCATTGATTTATCCGTTGGAAATTTGTCTGCACTCCGAAGATTGTTGATTAGTTAAAAATACCAAGTAAACTAAATAGTTGTGAGTAAACTGTTTTAGGTGACATGATGACACTACTGATCAAAAAGGATACGCTATCGGAAGATACCACTAAATTTTACATTGCCGAAGCAGCACTAGCAATACAAGCAATACACAATTTAAATTTTATTCATCGTGATATTAAGCCAGATAATTTATTATTGGATTCAAAAGTAAGCTTCGGTCTTCATTGAACAACTGCAGTTTTGGAATTATTTGAGGAATTTTGAAAAGTTTTTGGCGATAGATTTCAAAAAAAAAAATTTCAGATTTGCGTTGGTTTATTTTATTTATGCATTCAATAATATATTTAAATAGTTAATGCGAATTAAATGAGGAGCATAATACTAATTGCCTGAGAAATTTCTAGCTACAGCAGTGATTCTTTGTTTTCCTTTAGACATACAATTTCGTTCACAGATTCGAATCTTTCACCAGAGATTCTGATTAACAGTGAAAGTTTTCACGTGTAACATATGGCACACTTTTCCGATGTTACGTCAGATACACTTGTCGATATCACTTTTTCAGGGACATATAAAACTGTCGGATTTTGGACTGTGCACTGGTCTAAAAAAAGCCCACAGAACTGAATACTATCGAAATTGGCCAAGTCAATTGCCAAAAGATTTTGTGACAAAGCCTTTTGGATCGAAACGAAAAGCCGAAACATGGAAGAGAAATAGACGAGCAATTGTACATTAATTTTTTTTTTTCAAGACAATTTTTTCCTAACGCTAAATATTTTTAGTTAATTTTTTTATCATCTTTTTATCAGTTCATTTTTCAAATTTAAAATGTACAATTTTCAACTCATTGTAATATTAAATTTTTTTTTGAATAATTTGAGTTTTCTGGTTCTGATGTGTGGATACTTAGTGGAATTTGTAGTAATTTAAAAACTAAACACTCAGGCTTATTCAACGGTGGGTACACCTGATTATATTGCACCAGAAATTTTTCAACCGAATGGTTATACGAGAGCATGCGATTGGTGGTCTCTTGGTGTTATTATGTATGAAATGCTTATTGGTGGGTATTTGATTGCATAAAAAGCTTGTTATGCAAGAAATCTTTGTTTTAAAAAAACTGATCTGTATGGAAGTACTGATATATGGAAACATGGGATTCCTGAATTTCAAGAGAAGAATGTGATCTAATTCTCCTATCACATATATTTTATTTAAAAAATGATCAAATTTTTGTTTTAAAATAATTTTTATTTTTGTAATATGGCATGCTGAAATTTTGCAGGTTATCCACCATTTTGCTCTGAAACGCCGCAAGAGACATATCGGAAAGTTATCAACTGGAAACAGACCTTGTTATTCCCGCCAGAAATGCCAATTTCTGTAGATGCTAAAACAGTAAGTTGAATAACATAGGTCATAGTTGTTGATCATGAGAATGTGAAAAATGGTCAGTCTTCTTATCCAAGAATTGCATAGACACTAGTGATATAACATATAGTAGGATCTGTTACGGACAGGCTGGCTGGTTACAACAGGATCCGAGAAATTGATTACTCAAGTTGATGCCAAGCGACAAATAATGAGAAGTAAATGTAAAAGTATTTCAGACAATCAAGAAGTTTTGTTCAGAACCGGAGCATCGTTTGGGTCATATTGATGGTGTTGAAGAGCTAAAGACATGCCAGTTTTTCCGTGGAATCGATTGGAACAATATCAGGTAAATATGGTGATAACACTGCTGTGAACTTTACACTTTTGAAGTGGAAAATTCGGATTATATTATGCTTAAATTTCTTTTTCTTGTTTCTTTTGAATTCGTCGCAAGTTTTTTAGAACAGAGTCTTTTTTTAAAGTCGATTTTGCCGTTCTTCTGGACTAATTACTGATAATCTAATCGGTGAAAGAGTTAAGAAGACAATAGAGGCTTCTAAGAAATTTAGACTGAGCTATATTGATAGTTTGCTGCTTTTTGACTTGATATTTCTACTTCAGGAAGTGTCCGGCACCCATCCGTGTGGATGTGAAAAGCATCGATGATACTTCAAATTTTGATGAATTTCCAGATGCTGATTTACGCATTCGTAAGTTTGTTACCTTATTTTTTTGCTCAGTTCTCAAGCTCAAATATCACAGAAGCAGATTTACCTGTGTCCTAATTCATTTTCATTTATTTTTAATAATTCATTTTTTTCCGCTGAATACAAACCGGATATTGGTGCAGCCAAGCAGCAGCTTGGCGATAGAGGAGAATTTTCAAATTATACATACCGGCGATTTGATGGATTAACTCAAAATCGTCAGTTCAAGAAGAACTGTGTGAGTTTTAGTGTTTCAGAGTTTGAATCGAATTCTCTTTCTTCAGTTATTCTTTATTGTTCGGATTAATTATAACGAACGATATAGGTTTAAGATTCCCAGCCTTATTATATTTTATTAATAGATTGTTCATTACTTTATTTTTAAATTACTCTTATTGACAGTTGGTATTTCTTCGGATGATATATTACTGAAAAATAGAAAGCGTACTGTTTTAACTGTAGGAAATCAGTAATATCACTCATCGATGGAATAGATAGATGAAATACATATCGATGACTGTAATTCCTTTGCCAATTCTCAAAAATGGAAAATTTTCTTCTAGTAAAAGAGGACGGTCGCACATTCACTGCTAATATATTATCTTCATCTCCCACTTAATCGAATAGATCCAATCATTGCAAAGTAAACTTTGCACAGATTGCATAATCAAAGAGTAGAATAGATGATTTTGTTGGAAAATGACATTTTTTGTAGAAATGAATAAAAAGAGCTTGTTGAATGAAATTAGTGGACGAGAGTTTAATAGAGACTACTGAATCACTTCTGTTAGGAATTGTTGAAGATTCTATCTATAAATGCACATTCAAATTGAGATGGTACACCCTGTGTATTGATAAACCCTTCCATATGTAATAATATCTAATCCTTTATGCTGAATAATTTCATTTCAGTTGTTATACTGCATTGTTAAAAATCATTTATGCAAAGCATTTTTTGTACAATTTCGAAATTGCATTTCGCTTCAATTTTTCCAAACCTTTTTAAAATTTTTCAGTCCATTGCCCATTTGATTATATCAGTGTTTCATCATTTCTTAATTTCCTGTTTTGTTCAATAAATTGCCTTTTTTATAGTCCAGCAGTGAAGATATGGAAGATTATCCGGTATCATCAGTGACATTTAATGCTGCAACGCCTGGCAAATTATAAATGCTTCCTAAGCGGAACGGAACAGAGACTCATTTGATTTTTTTGATGGATATTTTATCTTATAATTTTATCGTATGATTTAATCACTGTTTTATAGCAATTTCAAGGCCATCTATACAGAAGTATTGTTTTAATTATCCTTTTTTCTGGGAGTTTGTATATGCATTTTTCTTCTTACTAGCTTCTGTTTGTAATGAACATGATTATTTTTTGTTGTAACTCTAATCTTTCGCAACCCTGTTTAGATTTTTTTGAAAGTAATCCTTTAAATTTCCTGGATTTCTTCATTTACTTCTCACTATTGTATAAAGTAAGGTGTGCGGCAACTTGGGAGTGAGAAATTTTTTTTTTTAACAATTTAGGATTCTGAAATTTATAAATCTTTTTGGTTCAAATCTGTTTAGATTTTTGAGATGCAATACTTTGCTCTTTACGACAAGCATAGCACTAAGATCAATTACTTTTTTTATTTTGTCAGGATCAGCATAGAGATTGCATTACTACAGTATTACTACAGTTCGTCAGGATCAGCATAGAGTTTGTATAACTACAGTTTTCCGGTAGTTTGAGACACATTTTCTGCTAATTTGTTAATAACATCAATATTAACGTAGGTAATGTTGGTGATCATCACATAACTTCATTATTACGGCCAGCACAAGATATGATCATTATACAACTTCATTATTACGATTAGCAGAATTGGATTAAAAAGTGATAGCAGTTTCCATGGATTTTCAGGGAAACTATCTCAGAATTGGATAGTTTGTGATACGGAAGGTGATAGCAAGGTGAAATAATTATAATTGTCTTTCTTTGGAAACAGTTATCTTTCATTCCAGATCACTCATTTCTTTATATTTCTTTTACAACTATATAGGTTATCGTCATAACTGTTTTACTTCGAAGTACCATGTATCATCATTTATCATCATGGTGCTACGTTGTAAAGCATCGCTTCGTTGTTTGATTTCCATTTCTTTAGGATGCAAATATGTTTGTTTGATTTTTCAAAATATGTAAGAATTGGGTTTTGCACTTGTGTTTTAGAAAAATTTAACTTATGTAATGTAGATTTCACAAGGGATTGGATAAAGAAATTACGGTAAGCAAGCAAGCAATTCTTTCCTTTCTATTGCATTTTTTTCTATCAGGCCATATTTCTTCTTTCTTATGTGATATATAAATATATACATATGCATATATATGTATATATACGTATGTATCTCAAACTCTCTTACAAGTTCTTCATATTTTCCCAAGATGTGTGTGTGTGTGTGTGTATGTGTGTGCAAATGATTAGAGCGAATCTTTGCTGGACATGATGGAGAATTATGTATTGTAATTGAAATTTTAAACTGCAACAAATCTTTGTATCTAGACTTTGTATTATCGATTATGTATGATTTTATATTGTAACGATCACTATTATTGTTTACTATTGATTATTATTATATTTTTATGCATAATTATGTGATCCAGTTAAATTTGAAATCACGATTTTGTTAGTGATAATATTTGTAGTGATGATATTTGATTGCTTGGTTATAGTGGTTGCATTTTTCAAACTAACCAAACTTTTATTTTGAATAGTCTTTTTGATGTTTGCCCTCTTACATACATATCAATTTCCCGTGGTACCAGTCAGCATGTAAGATGATGATGGTGTACCTTATGTGAATAAATGTTTTTTTAATATTTTATTATTGAATATGATGTGTCTGGATGTAATTACATTTGGCTAATTTGATATATTAGAAAAATTTGATATACAGTAAGAAATTTGATGTAAATTTGGTATACAGTAAGAAAAGGATAAAAGTCATTCATTACATTACTGGTGTCATAACTCATGCTTTCAAATAATATCTGCTATAGATTAGCTACAGTAATCATCATTACTCTGGCGCTAATTTGATACACAGTAAGGAAAAGGAAATACACTAAGATCACTTATGTCACCATTCATGATTTTAAATAATTTGCTTCAGATTAACTACAATAACCAATGTATGTATACAATTCTAATAATCAATGATGGTATGAAACAAGATCATGTCCTTGCATAATAATTCTATTCACCATTTTCTTCAATATTATGATATTTCAGAGAGTCATGGCAGACGCTGACAAAGAAAACATAGCATATATATGCTATTTGATGGAATTTGATGGAAACTTATTCAACCTAAAATGGCTAAACGCGCACACCAAGATTCACCTTGTCCACTAGTTGTACCTAAATCACCAGATTCAGCTTGTCCACGAATTGTTGTACCCTAAATCACTAGATTCACCTTTTCCCCGAGTTGTACCCTAAATCACTAGATTCACCTTTTCCCCGAGTTGTACCCTAAATCACTAGATTCAGCTTGTCCTCGAGTTGTTGCGCGTTGATAACATCATTCTTGCTACTCATACCGAGGAGACTCTGCATCGCTTGACATCTTGCTTTGTAGAAGCGTCGAGCTCTTTGTTCTGAAAAATAATTTCAAACTTTGGTCTTAAATTTATTTTGTGTCCTGCATATGATTTTTCTGAATGTCAGAGAGTATTTTTCCCTGCTTAATTTACTCCTTTTTTCTTCCACCTCTCTTTCTAATTTTTTCGATTTATTATCTTTTTAAATTGTCAGTTCTTCAGATTCCGTTCTTTTGTTTGCTTTTCCTTTCTTATTTTCATTTTTGTTTTTTTCTCTTTTATTGCAAAATTCTCTCTTCACTGACAAATTATTCATACTTCGCCGGTTATTAATATTTTTCCATAAATACTCGTTTTTCAAAAAAAAAATTGTCAAAACACTATTAGGATTTTTGAAAAGTTTTTCTTTTTTGCTAGATTTTCTGCATATTTTCATATTTTATATATTTTTGCATGCAGTTAGGATATCTGGGATATCTCGAGAAATATTTACAAAGCTTGTTTAGGATATTTTTGGAACTATGAATACCTTTAATAATACTAAGTGACCTGGAATTGATATATCAACTTACTAAAAACTAATGTGGTTGGCACGGGAAATGACAAGGGAATCTCGGAATTGTCGCTGAGTGTTGGAGGAGCAATGATCAAAAATTCATTTAGCAAAATTATCACCATTGGCAGGAACTGGGAGAGTTCAGGGTGACAGGTGACAGCGATTTGTTCTTTCATTTTATGGCAACTTACCCAAAGACAACAACATTCACTGAGAGCGATGTGAATCCAAATCTCAAGCAGACTTATTATTTTCGGAAAGATGCTAATATAGTAGAAATGTTTTCGTACGTCTTTGAGTAGGCTTTAGTTAATTAACACTTTAATTAAGCTTTAGTTAATTGGTTTTATAAGTTTTCTAAGTAGGCTTTAGTTGATTAATACTTTAGTTAATTGATTTTGTATTACTGTTGAAGAAATATTGTTGGGAAATTTCGTGCGAGTAAAGAGCATTAGAGTTTTTATTACTGCAAATTAACAAAAAAAACTTTTCCATCACAAGATTTTTGCTCGCTGACATTTTTTTTTTTGCACGGTTGCTTTCCTAAATTGTCGAAAAAAAAGAAATCTTTGGGATCTTTGGTGATGGTGTTTGCTCTCTTTAAATCTTTAGTCTCCAAAATTCTGAGCTGAACTTTCGGTTAAAAAATTTCAAAGATTTGTGATATTTACAGGAAATGTTCTATCACTACTCAGTGTCGATTAATTAATTGAAATTGTTTTGTTCCATGACTTATATGTGTGTGTAATCTTTATATCATACACTGTTGTGTAGTAAAATTGATAACAACACTTTCTTCTTCTTTTCTTTCTTTCTGTTCATCATTCTGTAATCATTTCCAAGTAAATAGGCCGTTGTTGTAAAATTCAATAACAACTTTTGGCTTAAAATGAAATAGTATGTGATAACTACTTGTTTTTTTTTTTTTATATTTTGCAGAACCACTCACTCATTTGTGTTCGTTCTAATTAAGAAGGAACTGTGAAATTCGAAATTCGAATGTTTGCTATGCATGGGCCAAATATTCACTTAACTTGGAATCGATTGCTGGCCGCTGTTTTAAGTATATCCATATTCATTTGTTTGATCCTGTATAATTCACTAGAGACACAAACTTTCGATCGCAAACGAGATTATGCTGATCAGGAGGTAAGCTAGGCTCTTTTTTTTCATGCATATACAATTTTTTGTCAGCTGTTGCCCCTTGCAGTTATTATGGCTAGTTATGCAGATCAGGTGCTAAGCTGGGCTTTTTTCAAGCGTATACAATTTTTTGTCAGCTGTTGTCCTTGTAGTTATTATGCCTAGTTATGCAGATCAAGTGATAAGCTAGGCTCTTTTTTTCTAGCATATACAATTTTTTGTCAGCTGTTTTCCCTTGTGACTGCTGATTATTCCCAGCCTGTTTCTCCGATTCATTTCGGGATGACTCAAAGATTTAAGCAATCTCTTATGTTTAGTGTTTGGCTTCTAAGAAAATAACTGCGACTGTCACATCGCTTCAATAAAACTGAATCAATTTCCTTTCGCAATTTCTAACTCTATATGCAAGATATTATAATATGAATATCTCTTTGGTCATTGTCATTCAGAAGATCACTGTGCCATCCAGAAATTTGATAATGTGTTCATAATTTTGATAATTTTGCAGTTAGAGTTGAAAAAATTGGAAAAACAGATCAATCAGTTGGAAAATGATGCGAAAAAGAATAGCCAACTGATGCAGAGCATGTTGCAAAAAGTTCTTGACAAACATCAACAATTGGAAAGTAAGTAACATTCATTCCCCATATAGATTTTTAATTTAATTTTTCAATTTTTCATTAAATTTTAATTCTATATGTTTTTTTTTCATCGCAAATTTTTCAATCATCTGAATCATTTGAGGTAAAACGAACGGCGGAAGGATGAAAGATGAAGAAAATGAAAAGGAAAGAGAAATTGTAAATGAAGCCGCTGTTGGTTTTTTGCAGCCTCCAAAGAAAGCTGAACAAGTATTTCTTATATTCAATTCAATAAAATTTTATTTTAATTTCCCTCTTTTTAATTAGGCAATAATTAAAATAGATTTATTGAGTTAGCCTAATCTGATTTATGTTCAAGCAATGAAATTGTATGGTCGAAGGTACCCTAATCCTAAGGTACTCTACTATACATATCAAATTATATGTACTAAAAGTTAGTTTTATTAATAGAGACATTTGAATTGTTGGGATTATCCGCATTATCAAAAGTCTTTCAAAATTTTTGAAACATTATGGATCAGAGTTTATCCAGGTTAACTTAAAAAATTGTTTTAGTTTTTTTTTAAGTATAATTTTAGAATAGTTTTAAATTATAGTATAACTGATATATATAATTTCGAAAATACAGCAGTTGTAGATTGAAAAGGAGGCCCGTATTGCGGAAGAAGCAGCGCAACAGAAAGCGGAAGATGAGCAAGCAATACATGGAGTGATTAATCCTCCAGAAGAAATGCAGAAGATGATGGAAATGCCGAATAAAATAGGTGGAAAGGTATGATATCAAAATGAAATTGGAATTTCTAGAAATAGGCTATTCTGTAAAACTGATTTCTTTCCAAGTCTTTCAGGTTAATTAATGATCAGTAATTTAGAATTACTTAGAATACTTGCTATTTTTTGTTGAAAGTAATCGAATGAAAGTTTCTACTCTATAGGTTGCTATTGTTAAGCACTTTTTGGATCGCCTTTCATCGCCTCTTTCGCCGCGTAATGTATGTTTTGCGACTATATCCATGACAACATCTGATAACAGCAATATCCAAGTAACACTTTCTTTTTGAAGTTCTAATCCTCTATTTTTGGCATTTTAAATTTTGCTACAAAACAATTCGTTAAATAAACTGCTTGTTGTGAATTTAAGAATTTAAGCTGCTTGTTGTGAATTTAACAGGTCCAGTTTACCTTCTAATGGCAAACTATGCTCATGAATGATGGAATATTTTTTAAATTTTTCTGTCATTCATTCTTACACTATCACTAATTTACGCTTAAGATGCTGGACATGTATAGTAAATTACCATTTGATGATCCAGATGGTGGAGTATGGAAGCAGGGTTACGATATTGTATATAACGAAGAATCAGTACAAACTGAAAGAAGACTTGAAGTAATTGTAGTACCTCATTCGCATAACGATCCAGGTTATCATATTTTTCCTTATGTTTTTTAATTCGTTGCATTTTTTGGTTTTTTTTGTTTTGATTATTTTTAGCCGTTTCAAGCATGATCATTTGATAAGGCACGTTTCTGATAAAATACCAAAAGTACATTTATAGTTAATCCTAAAATCATATGGGTTTTGGAAGAGTATCTGTACTTTCAATATAATCCAAAAAAAGAGTGATTTTTCAGGTTGGGTAAGAACATTTGAAGATTATTATGAAACTTACACACGAAATATACTGAATAATATGTTGAGCTATTTGCAAACAATGGATGAAATGCGTTTCGTTTATGCAGAAATGAGCTTTTTTGAGAAATGGTGGGCAGAAATTGAGGAAGAAGAACGGGAATTAGTAAAAGGGTAAGTTTTATTTGTTAAAAATTTTGTGAAGTTACATTTAAATTAATTGTTCACTTTTTGATTAAGAGACTGTAAAAAATTGTTTTTTTTTAAGCTTAATCTGCAAAGGAATTAGATAATTTAGCCTTTCAAAAAAGCAATTAGATTTTAAAGAAGCAAGGGGGGGGATCCATAGAACTAAGCTAGCCTCGTTACTATTTGAAATGTGATTCAAGGCCCGAAGTGTGTATTGGTGGTATTCATATGATTCATTCGGTAAAATGTAGAACTTGCTGAGAAGCTAATATTAGCTTATTCAGTATTATTCCTGGCTTGCTTCCCAATTTCACTTACCAATTTTGCACATGTCGGGAGTTGTGGGAGGAGGAGCGGGTTGATCATTTATCCAGAGGCGCAAATGTATGGTTTTTTGAAAAAAAATTTTTCTCTAAATTTTCTTTGAATGTTAAAACAAAAAATTTTTATTATATGTGAAGTTGTTTGAATCGACTTTGTTATTGCTTTAATTCTTTCAAATGGAAGTTTTGTTGATAACACTTAAGGCTTTTGAAATCACAAAAATTGGAAATATTAACTGGTGGATGGGTGATGCCAGACGAAGCTAATTCACATTACTATGGTTTAATCAGTCAGTTAATGGAAGGACATGAATGGATTCGCAATCATATCGGAGAAGGTTATAAATACCATGATTCGAAATTACAATGAATTGATTCTTTGAAATAAAGATTTAATTTTCTCAACAGGAACACGTATTTGATCATTATTCTGCTTAACTCCTATTCATTTTTCATGCTTTGAAACAATTATTTCAGATTACAAACCACGGAATCACTGGTCGATTGATCCTTTTGGTTTAAGTCCCACAATTTCGTACTTTATGAAATTGTCGAATTTTTCCAATGGTGTACTTCAACGAGTGCATTATTCGGTGAAAAAGTATTTGGCTGAAAGAAAAGAGCTAGAATTTATGTGGAGGCAATTGTGGGGTATGTCATAAACATGAAAATTTACTGTACTTTTGACGACCATGATAGAAAATTTCTCATTAGATTATTTTCCAAAATTAGCGTGGAATTGCTAGTTGTGGAATCATTCTGTTTATCCTATAAGCCATCATCAATTCTCACAGTTCATTCTATTAGATTTAAAAATACTTGCATGTTTTAAAACATTCGGTTGTAAAGTTATTGAAAATTATTTATACCTATATTTATTATTTACAAATATTTTTTGTCCATCAGATTGATTTATTCTACTGAAGTCAATACCATCTAGCAAAAAAAATATATCAAAGATATTGTAGATTCTTGTGAAAGATTTTGAATTTTTACTGTTTTCGAAATATTTTGCTAAACAAATGAAACAATGGAAATTTTCATCTGAAGTTGCTATTCAGACATTTATTTTTGCTAGCAGTCTGATTTGTACAACTTAGTGGAAGAAAATTTAGTGGGAGTTTTTACATTGTTGATATTTCTGAATGATTTAACATAAATGATTTATCTAATTAATATTGTTTATATCTATATTTTATACTCTGCATTCATGGAAACATGGATGTAGAGTAGTTAGATTATTAAATTAACCGGGTGAAAGTGCTTGTACAGCGAATTAAAAAATGCTTTAATGAAATTAATTATAGGCAACCGTGACAGTTCAACAGACTTTGCTACACATGTCATGCCATTTTTTTCGTATGATATACCTCATACATGCGGTCCGGATCCGAAGATATGTTGTCAGTTTGATTTCAAACGTACTGCAGGTGGTGGCTTGGATTGTCCGTGGAAATTACCAGCAGTTGATATTACCGAGAATAATGTTAAGGAGAGGTAAAATTTGTGCAAAATTTTAGGAAATTGCGGGAATTGTCTATTTCTGTGAGTAATGAAGTGCCAGTTAGTGGTATTGCTAAACTCATTTTTTTAATGTACGGTGAATGTAGTAGCTGTTAAAAGTGACTGAATGATCTGAATGATCCACATTGAATTTTACAGAGCAGCATTGTTATATGATCAGTATAGAAAAAAAGCACAATTGTTCAAGACAAATGTTGTATTAGTGCCATTAGGTGATGATTTTCGTTACGACACTACATTCGAGTGGAATAAGCAATATGCAAATTACATGAAATTATTCAAATATATGAATATACAAAATGAATGGAATGTAAATGTGAGTCATTTTTTAGGTACTAGTTTGCTTATCTTTAAGTTTTTCTTTTTTTTTTTACGGTAAATTCTTCTCTTATTAACTTTTTGTTGTATGATATGAAAATAGTCATCCGATGGTATCTGACGGCGTAGTAACTTATATAGGTCAAGAAATAATCCTTCCGATTATGGGAATAATTTTCATGATACATTAAAATATGGTTCTTAAATATTAAATCATTGCAAATTACTGTTTGAAGATTAGCTAGAAAACTGTAAAAAATAATGGTCTTTTTTTGCAATTGGAATTATTCAATTCAACAACACAGGATAAAATTAATTTTTTAATTAATTTTAGTTCTTTATAAAACTAAATTTAAAAGGGCGAGTATTATGTGTATATTTAAAAGTAATTTTTTTTTTTTGTTCTAGGCTCGTTTTGGAACTGTTGATGACTATTTCCGTTTAGTTCACAAACGGTTACACGAAATCGGCAGTAATTTACCCGTTCTATCTGGAGATTTTTTTACATATGCCGATCGAAATGATCATTATTGGAGCGGTTTGTTTTTCACTCGTAACAAAGTAAAACACTGACATATTTGGGTGATTCAGTCATTGATGCATAAATGATATTATTTATATTTTTATTTTGCCTTTTAATTCACCAGTTTGTTTTTCTCAAAATAATGCCCATGCCTTGAAGTTTATTATTTCCTGAAATTTTACATGACAAGGAATAATTGCTTTCAGGATATTATACCAGTCGACCGTTCCACAAGCGTTTTGACCGCGTTCTGCAACACTATATCAGGTTAATAATTTAAGAACACTAGATCCTGAGCATTACCTTATTAAGATTATAGAATATTTGGTTGTAAAATAATAGTGTTGGGAGTTTATGAACTTTCTGAAGAACATTGAAAGATAACAAATGTAGTGAAATTCCTAATTTCTCTTATCATCTTTTTGAAATTCTGATTTCCTTAGCGATCATCCTAGAGTGATCTCGAGTTGTCGGCATGTCCTATCGGGATGTTCTCATTTTCCTGTTCACTTCTATAAGGCAAAATTTATTTGTTATAGAGCTGCTGAAATTTTGTACAGCTTTATGGGGATGAAAGGAGGATTAGAAAAAGAAAATGCTTTACGACTATTTGGACTACTTGTGGAAGCTCGACGCTGGATGAATTTATTCCAGCATCATGATGGCATTACCGGCACATCGAAAGATGAAGTTATGGCTGATTATGGCCAGAAGTTTGTTAATATAAAATTTAGGCGAAGTTGTAATTTATACTTGACTTTCAGTCTTTACTGACATTTGGTATTTACTGTCATCTTTTGATTATTTTTTAGAATAATTTAGCTTTCGTGAATTTACTAATATTAATTATAATCATCTAATTGATTAAAGAATCTTTTCTTTTGTAGGATGTTTGAAGCAATGAAAATGTCCGAAGAAATTATACTTACAGCTACAGATTTTTTTCTTCGGGAAAACATATCAACAAATTCATCGATTCTTCCGAACCTTTTGATGGTGAATTCCAATTCGTTTAAAAGTAGTAATTAGTCATATTCTTATTATTAGGTTCATTTAGTGTTTCATTTTGGTAGATATAAATACATGCGGAAGCAGGATCTTGTCTGATTAAGATTTACCTTATATTGCCATCGGTGGTAAGATTCCATTACTATCCAACTGTTCGTTGATTCGAACTGCGTAAAATATAGCGTAATTAGATTTCTTTGAAGTTTTCTGACACATGTTTTGATGTTTTTCAGCATAATGTAAAAAAAAAAAAACTATCGCCGTTCTATTGTCTTAAGAAGTCTGTTTTTATTAGCATGTTTGTTTTTTTTTCAGGATATTCATAATTTGGA
This sequence comes from Mansonella perstans, assembly GCA_037074765.1. Taxonomy (NCBI): domain Eukaryota; kingdom Metazoa; phylum Nematoda; class Chromadorea; order Rhabditida; family Onchocercidae; genus Mansonella; species Mansonella perstans. The sequence goes on from JBAMDO010000134.1 coordinate 43,884, forward strand.
AAGTTTTTTCAACTAACAACATAATTTTTAGTGAATTTCCAAAAATAAAATTTTGATTTATCGAAATTTTTCAGGAAGAAAGTCTTGATACATCTGAATCGCTTCCGAAAAAAAGAGTTTTGATGCATGGAAGGTTAGTGAAATTTATATTTATGCATACATTTATCACATTTAAAACTGTTTTCTTTAGTGATGATTCACTGAATTACTGCTTGATAATTTATTGAAGGAATATGCTGCAAAATAGCGGATCTTTTGAATTTAGAATATTAGAAAATTAAACTGAAACTTTGATGTTTTAATATTTATTGAAAAGAGTACTAGTGGAAATATCGTAATTTGACTTGTTTTCACATCTTCAAGTCTAAATCTTGTAAATTTCTCACTTAAGATGGTCCAAGAAAAGAATTTTCAAATTTGAATCTGCCTTGAACTTCTTGAAAGTCATTTCTTGTTAGGTAAATTTTATCATAGATTTTAGGCATTGTTTTAAATTACTCCACTGCATCTTAGTTAGGACATATAATAATAATTACAGAACTTCAACATTAAGATAATAGGATTAAATAGGAATGAATAGATTTGAAAAAAATAGTTTTGAAGAAATAAATTTATGAACAATTTCTAACTTTATTCCAGTGAACTTATCATATTTAATGCACTGGGAAAGCTAAGGATGGAAACGATATGTGTTCATGTTAATGCTTTGGACACTATAGTAGTGTTAGCTTCGAAGCCCAATGTAACTGTTTTGCAACAAATTGGCCCAGTTCTTGAATTTGTTGGCAATAAATGGGTCATCGATTCTAAGTTATATGAGGTAATGATTTGAGATTTATCTTCTATTTTGTCTTCATTATCAGTCGTTTCATAACCTGTAAGGTATGCGAATAAATTACGATCATTTGAAAAAGCAACAGGAAGAGTGCAATCCATTGCTAAGAAATCAAGAATTTATTCCAAAAATAAATTGCTACAAATTATTGAAAATGATGAATTTGATTTGCTGATGAAATACCTCATTGGTCACCTTTGGGTCATCCCTTTTGGAGGATGAAATAAGATGAGTTTAATAAATTCCTTACATGAGTTTAATAAATTCCTTACTTGCTTTTCATTAATGTTTTTTAATTTTTCAGCTTTGCTTTGTTTCCACCACACCTTCGTTAAGCTTCCAGAAATATTTGATTAAATCTGGTGCTCCACAAGATAAAGCTATAATTCGAGTGGGTTTAACAAGATTACAGGAGAACAGGTTACCTTTCATTGTTGGATTTTTTTCCCAATGTTTATAGAAGTGAAATGTATTCTTATGGAAAACCAAAATGTTTACTGAAATAAAAAAAAGAATAAATTTTGATAAACAAAACTTGCTAAGAGCGGCTGCTATTTAGAGAGTTCAAATCTTAAATAGAAATTTCATTGTTTTTTATAACACGTTCAACTAAATACCAGATTGACACTTATTTAGAATGAATCCTGTGGATTTTATATAAAACAGTCAATCTGATTCACAAACATTAATTTACTTTTATTTTTCTTTCCAGTGATTTTGATATTGCGTCATTAGGAGATTTTACGTTTGATAATGGTTTAATATCGGTAACATTTGATCCAAGAACAGGTCATTTAGCTGTAAGTTTAATTTTTCTCAAATTTTAAAGTAAAAGCAAAAAGTAAAGGGAATTTTATAATGGTGATATTGGATAAATTTTTTTGTAATTTGATTTTGAAATGAAAGGTTGATAAAATGATATCCTGAAAATTTGTTCTGATCATATTTTCGTAATCAGTTTCAAATCTTGCTTAAATCCAAAGTTCATTATTTTTTAATAATTTTTAGTAATAAGCAGTGCTTATTCTCTTTTTCTCTCCTAATTCTTTTTTCACGATTTTTGCAGTCTGTATTACTGAAACAAGGAAAGAGTATACCCGTAAAAACGTCGTTTGTTTGGTATGGAGCAAGAATGAAGAGCCCATGTACGTAAATTTGTTCATTTTTGACTTGTCTACTTCATAGCAGTTAATTCAGGCTTCATATTAATTTGTTTTTATTTATTTTTGCAACTTCATGACAAACTTAATTTTTGGAAATTGTATTTACTAGTAACCAAGTAAATGTATTTGAATATTTTCAGTCTATTGAGTAGCATAAGTCATACCAATATTAAATCTGTAATCAGAAATATCTGTAATATTTGTTTCAGCACCTCTGAAAGGCACTGACAATCCTTCTGGTGCATACTTATTCCTGCCAAATGGTCCTGCAAAAGCATTAAAAACCAATGAGTCATTTATAGCTGTTCAAGGAACGGTGATGCAAAAGGTCATTCAATAACATCTTATCTTTTTTTACAACAAAAAATAAACAACAATCGTTTATTGATTTTGAATTATTATTTCTGACGCATATGCAGATTTTGGATCAGTGCGTATTTGCTAATTAGAGCTAAAATATGACGCCATAATTTTGTGAAATGAAGAACCCTTTTAATTTTTCTCTTTAGGTGTTGATAGCTAATTATGGAAATATAACTTTTACTCACGCAGTCAAAATTCCATTGCTGTCACCATCGATAGAAATTGAAAATACATTTCATTTGGATAATGTTCGAAATGTTGAGTTAGCGATGCGATTGGAAGCGGGAATTGAGAATGGCGATGAGTTTTTCACAGATCTTAATGGATATCAGGTAATAATTTATTCCATCAAAAAGAAAAAATCATTTCTTTGAAAATAATTCAAGGGAAATGGTGCAATAGAAAAAATAATAATAAGACATTTTATGCTGCTGCCGACACTTATGTTAATGAATCCTTGCTCATCTTACAAGATAATAACTTCAAAGGATCATTATTAGACCTTAAAATCTTAGCCTTAATAATAGCGGTACGATATTTTTTTTTTTTTGGATAAGAACATAATATGATTTGAAAATTGAAACTGAAGTAGAAATATAGGATTCTTCAAAAATTTCAAAATTGTGACAAACAAAGGCGTATTAATTTTCTCTGCTTGTGTTTTTTTTTTGATCGAATTAATTGTGTAATTCACTTAATTATTTATTTAATAGGCGTATATTAATTATTATATTTAGTAGGTATAGCATTTCGATTCAGAATTGCTTATTCCAAGATTTTTCCAGCTTTGAGACACAATACACAAATCATTACGTTATATTAGATAAAATACTGAGCGATTTAAAAAAAAGGATGGATGTAATTAAAGTCCAATTGTGATAAAAAACGATATTTATTTGTGCCTGTAGAAATATTAAATTTCGGTTGGAATATTATTTCAGATAGTAAAACGGCGTAGATTCAAACAACTACCACTACAGGCTCATTTCTTTCCCATGTCTTCTTCAGCTTTTATAGAAGATGAAATGTTACGGATGACACTTTTGAGTGCTCAACCATCTGGAATTGCCAATCTTGCCAGTGGTACGTCGCGATAATAATCTCTACAAGTTTTTTCGTTTGCAGTTTCAATTAAGAAAAATGATGGATTTAGTTTGACTTTTAGTAATGGTAAATAAAACAGTGATATTAAGTGATAACAAGGAATATAGATAAAGATTATTAGATGGATTTTGGTAAATGATAAATGTCATTAAATTATTTTGCACATATACTTTTACCATCAAAATCTTAAATAGTAAAGTTTTAAAAGAAGGAAACAGAGATATCTCTGAGATAGATGACATGGCACATTATATATGAGTTATGTGATAAAAGGCTTTCAATGAATGATAAATTGCAGGACAGTTGGATGTAATGTTGGATCGCCGTTTAAATCAAGATGATGGAAGAGGTCTTTTCGCTGTATGTGTTTGAGGAATTTGATTTATTAATGCAACATATTTTCTGTGATAATTGATAAGCGAATGCGGAGAGATCTTCTGAAAGAGATTTATATTTTTTTTTTAGCCCATCAGTACACACTATTTCGTTTTTTAATTAACACTCAGGTAGCTAGTGATTTGAGTTTAATTAAAAATCAGGTAGCTAGTGGTTTGGGTTTTTATATTAGTTTTTTTTTTTTTAGAAAATCGTGAAAATTTTTTCCGAGATTTTGTAGGGTGTAACGGATAACAGAAAAACAATAAGCTCTTTCCGACTCCTCTTTGAAGTTCTTTCTCAAAATGTACCAGTGGATACAAAAGCCAGAATTACTGCTTATCATTCGACGCATGCATACGATCGGATGCTATCATTGTTATATCCACCTCTAGTATTGTTGAATAGTCGGAGTGAAGGTGAATTTTGAAGTTTGAATTTCGTTTTTTCCTAATTTATCTTTATCATCATCTTCTGATTGGCAAATAAGATTGAAAATAATTATTCATGTATTATTAATAACTACAGAAGTTTGTTCGAGTTCTCAAAATTGATCTTCATATTGCTCTTATTATTTAGCAACTGAAGCAAGATAGTAATAAATTTCGTTTGAAAAAAAAAAACTAGTTGTTTGATTTTCTTTAAACTTAACTGCACATTTAGTTGGTATGAATTTCTGGTGGGTGCAAATTAGTTTTTATGCAAATATGAATATGTTGGTATGCAACAATTTATCTTTGTTATTTCGATTCTGATCATCTATCTCAGCACCTACTGAATCAAGTTGTGGTAGACAAAGTATTATTATACATGGAAATAATGTTACTGATGATGATGATGGTTTGGAACTGTCTAGTGCTACATTCCAGGCTATATCGATAATTACAAGTTAATGAATGATGATGTACTCTCATGTGATGATATACATTTGATTACTTTACGTACCTTAGCAGCTCCAACAATTTACGGTACCCGTTCGGGCCACATTCACACTCCTCGCAATTCATCATATGCACTTATTTTGCATCGCTTTGGTATTGATTGTCGTTTTACTTCTAAATCGCAAGAAGCGCAAAGTGCTACGGTATGTCTTATTAATTTTTATTATATCTTTTTCATCTAAAAAATTTTTATTATATCTTTAAATTATGTAATTATTAATTATATAATTTTTATTATATCAAAAATTATAAATTATATCTTCTTTTATTATATCTTCTGTGTTCTAATTTTTCATTTTATTATATTTCTTTATTATATCTTCTATTAATTTTTTATTATATTTATTATATCTTTATTATGGCTTCTAAATTATATTATATCTTCTGATCTTGAAATTATGAGTGTGGAAATCTGAAAATTGGTGGGTAATAATTGGATCATATAGATATTTTCTGGAAAAAATGAAGGCTTCAGTTAAATTCTGATATGACATTGCAAGTGTTGTCGCTTGATAAAAGACTATAGTGTTGCTGAATAACTTTTTTGTTTAGTATTTATTGAATAATTCAAAAAATTCATCCAGATTCTACATTTAACATTTTTCAGCTTGATGTGAAGCGTTTATTCATAGAAACACCTTCGCATGTAACGGAGACGTCGTTAACAATGTTATATGATTATCTTGGTAATGTGAATAAAATATCATTAGAACCAATGCAAGTGCGGACACTTAGGCTAGATTATATATGAAGTAAATTTTGCGTTTTTTGGGCAATATTTTCCATCAGTCTTAGCATAGTTATACTGTCTTCATATTTTATTTCTTTAATACCATTAATGTAGTAGCTACAATTATGGTCTACCTGATATATATATATATATATATATAATTATATATATATATATAGATATAGATATAGATATAGATATAGATTAATGGAATTTTCGGCAAAGAAATAGAAAAAATTGTACAATTGTTGTGACATACATCTGTCTTATGTTATTTGATGGGAACTATGCTAACTCACTTGTAGGTATTATTTCTTGTTTTTATTTTTACTGTAAAGTTATGAGCTTGTTCACTGTTTTATATGAGAAAATCAAACAAAATTCTTAAACATAATTTCATCACTTATTGCCATTTTGTATGAAACAGATACGGTTGTTTTAAATTAAAGCTTGTAATTGAAATATTTCTTCATAAAAGATTTAGCTTCCTAACTTGAAACAACTGTCTTAGCTGCAACTTCTAGTTTGTTTTGCTCATTCTGTTTTATTTCATTAAAGCAATGAAGAATCTAATTTTTTTTTTTTTTTAATTACGGAGTGCTGCATATTTTAGTTTGATTTGTTTTATTCTTAGCAGACAGAGTGAATTTTAAAAACTTTCGTAGTTTTGTTTGGAATTTCAAAAAATAAAATGAAAATTGGTGATGTTATTTGTAGTTCGAAGAAATATTGTTTAACATTTTAACACCGATTGAAGCCGAAATAAGGAGCTTGAACTTATTATCTATCTCTTTTTACTTTTTCGCATATTGTTTTGAATAATAGGATTGTATTTGAATTATTATGATTTCAAATTGTTAGTATTTATTCGATTGAATGTGAAATAAAGAGACATTTGTGTGAAGTACTGTATTTATTGATGATACCTAAATCACTCATTTGATTTTTGAAAGCTGTGAAATTCCAGTTCGCTCTTTGTTACACTTTCTTCAAATATACAAATGATCAATGTACGTTTGTATTTTGGAGTGACTCGAGCTCAGTCCTTTCTTTCCATCCCTAAATTCAGTTCTGTTATGTTCAGAGAAGTATCAGATATCTTTTGTCATACTTTGTTTAGAGAAGACTAGGATTGGATTTTATTGATAACAACAATAATAAAAAATTGAGATATTACTGTTAAAGATCATGATATTCAGAAAAACGCACACAGAGTGACAGTAGTACTAAGTTGAGTTTCGTTTTTATATTTCTGCGAGTACAGCATGACGCAGCAGCACAGATACTGATTATCATGAACGATTATCAGCACTGATTATCATGAACTGAGAGCATTGAATTTTTTTTGCAAAATCCATTTCCAAAAGTTTAATACCAGAAAAAACTATTGAAAAAGAATGGCAAAGTTAGCTAATAACTGTCATGACTGTCTTGATTTGAATAGTAAATAAATGTGACCAGGATTTCTAATCAAAAAATTTTAACCAACTTGACATTTTGTTTTTTGCACATTTTCCAATGTGGAAGTTATATGTTTTATTTTTAATTATTGCAGAGACTTGAAAAAATGAAACAATCGAGCCAATAAGTCAAAAAGAATAACCGAAATTTAAAAAATGAAAAGGTCTGACACTTTTTGTTTGTTTCCGGAAAAGCCCTCAAATGACAAATTATTCTAAATGTTAAGCGAAGTGTAACTTAACTCAGAACAGAATTTTGCAACAATTCAAGCTAATCGACGATAAGTAAAGTTGAACGAAATAACAGATGATTTAAAAAACAACTGCAAAAAGTAAGAAACTTCGCAACTCTCTCTTACTGATTGTTTCCTTTTTTATTAAAGAATATTAGAATTTGAAAAGACGAAGAAATTGAGCAAAAATTAAAAAACAAAAGCAACAGATGAAAGTGCACAGAGAAGCATTAAAATTGCTGTAAAATACTTCTTAAACCCCAAATCACAATCAATCAAGACCTTTTCTTAAAAGCAAGAAAATTTTCAGAAATTATCACTGAATTAACGTAGGGCGAAGTAAGTCAGGAAGTCTCTTGAAAAAATGGTTTATTGGAAGGAACTTTGCTAATCAACAAAAACAATGACTGGTAATTAAAAAATAATTAGCTAAGCAATAAATGCAAATGCCAATATACAGAAGGATTATGTACAATAAATGAAATATTGCTGTAAAATAAAAGGAGTCATAAATAGTGTTATAAAAATGTGTCACTGTTTTCAAAAAGTGTCAATTTTTTGTATATTTTATGAAAATAACAAGAAAGAGATTGATGAAAGTGATGGGAATGGTCGTCTGTGTAAAAATTTCACGCTTAATTACTATTAATTATCTCTAGTTTTACCAATACCACCGTAACTACTATTATCGTTATAGTGCTATCACTTAGTGGCTATCATTTATATTATCAGGACTATTAGTACTATCGCTTACCAGCAAACATATTTGCATGATAAAAGACAGAAATTTGAAACAAAGAAATTAATTGAAGTAAAAAGCATGTTAACTTATGCTAATATCTTCATTAATTAATAGATGAAAGTAAGCATTTCCTAAATCATAAAACTGAACTTTAAAAAAAACTTAGTTTAAACGAAAGCACTATTAAATATCAGAAAATCATCCTGATTCACACTAATACCCTCAATGTCACATATTTTTAATTACAAAGAATGTAAGCAAAAAAAATGAATATAAATTACACAACAAAAATCAATTGATTATAAAACCGCATTTCATATTAAAAAATTAATTTCTACAATTCATGATAAGAATTTTACATAATTACCATAATTTAATGAGGAAATTACTGGTACAAGACAGTACAATCATCTATTGTGTAATAAGATCAATCAACTAGTAAGTAAATAAAAGAGATAACAATTGAACGAGGACGAAATAAATGGTTCTTGAATTGAGTGCATAGAAAATTTTTTCATTTGATGCATGCTTAGAATCCTTAATCATTGCTATGTACTTGAAAAAAAAACAAAGATTTGTTGAAATAAACTTAATGCAGTATTTTTTTTGGTATTTGTATCATTTGAAATGGAAGAGCCCACTAACCAGGAATGTAACGCTGGGCCTTCTCGTTTTAAGCCATGTCGCTTCGCTTAAGAGTTCTGTCATTCATTGCAGTCTTTGTAGTCTTAGGGCACCATTTCATGTTTAGAATAAAAATGGAATCTTCAAACTTTCTCCGTTACTTTATATTGAATGTTTTGTAATGCTGTCAATGTCTTCCGAAGTCAATGGGAAGGAAAAGAAAAGTTTAAAAATTTTTCGTTCAATCATTCCTTCAATTATCTGTTGCGGAGATTGCTCATTTTGCTTTTTCGTTCTTTTGTTTTATTTTGAGATTGCTCTTTTATTTTAATTATGCTTTTTTTTTTGCTTTTTACTAATGTTAGTGCAAATTCACCGCAGGTTTAATTATTGACTAATGTTGATTATGTAAGCCCAAATTTACTCATCGAAACTAATTTCTAAAAAAAGAAATGTTTAACAATGCTATTTTTAATAAGAAATTTTTAACGGTAATGTAGAACTAGATGAGTGAAATAAATCCACTCTTTTCTTGGACAAAGAGTTCAGTTTAAGGTTTTGAATTTTTTTAATTTTTAAGAACAGTACACTTATCAGATGGTCTCTTCTAATTTTAAGGCAGTTGTTAGTTCAATCACTAGACAATAGAAAAAGATGTTGTACTTAATGATAATTACCATGATGCTGAGGAAGCGAAAGAAATATAATAAAACACGGGATCGAATAATTGCTTTCAATTAATTCTTGTAATTTTCCAATCAGCAGCCATTTAGAATTTCAACATAGTTTGATGCGCTAAAAATTGTAGGCTATTAAACCGTCGTTATTACAGTGGCAGAATTACTCTTTATTCTTCCCATGATTACTATCATTATTTTATTTACTATGATTATATCATTATTAGTAATCTTATCACAACACCAATCTTGCTTTCATTGATTAGTAATCTTATCACAACACCAATCTTGCTTTCATTGATTAGTAATCTTATCACAACACCAATCTTGCTTTCATTGATATTATCAGTTTTTGGAGCAATAACCTTATCATCAACATCAAGATTGCTTTCGTTGATGTTATCAGTTTTATGGAGCAATTTCTGACTGCTATTTTCTATTATTAAGATGACGATAACCAAATATAATTATTTATATTATTGATATTGCAGTTACTATCACATTACTAGTGTAATATAAATATTTGAAGATTACATAATCCTTTCTAATTTGGAAAAAATTGGTCAATTTTTAAAATATTTTGCGCTATTTGATCAGTACAGTCGATAGACAAGCTGAGCACAATCTGTTCGATCATAACATTTGAATATTTGTTTGCCGTCTTTGTCCAGCCATTCATTGTAGTTTATTTGATAGAGAACTTGAAAGCCTAATTTGGCGAATAACTGCAAATAATTCGTTGAGAAATTATCAAATAGCATTGTGATGTTTTAGGGTACTGTATTGATTGATTGAAATCGATTAGTGGTTGTCGACTAATTCATGTTATGCTATGATTATTATTAAGAAACATTATTAATTGCACAATATCTCATGCTTATTTATTCCTTTGTTTTCAAAGTTTCAAGGTATTTACTATCCAATCTTTTATATTTTATCATTCTTTATTGCTATTCTTTGCAAGCACTTTAAAGATGAAAACTTTTTTAATCTTGGAAAAATACTGAAATGTTTCTAAATATTAACTGATTAATCCAATATTAATTGAATGAGCTATTGTTTGAGTATTTCAAAATTTTTTTCTCGAAAAATTTCAAAATTCAAAAATTTAACAACTTTGGAATTCTATGCTTTTCTCTAAATATCAAAAAAATATTCTAGATAATGTTTGCAATTTCCATCTGTATTTTTCTGGTCACTTCAAAAAAGCAAACTTTTTGAGAATTATATGCAGTAGCTTCAGCGAAGCTGCCTTGGATACCGTCGCGTTTTTGTTCCGTCAAATCAAACGTCAGCAATTCATGCATTAATCCACGTCCAATGTAATTTCTATGAGTCGAAATGATAGTAATTTCTAGAAGCTTTTTAATCGAGGAATTCACCAGTTGCCAAATCTGTAATTCAATTCCATTAAATTCGAAATTAATCGTGTTTTCTTTCTTAGCAATTACAAAACAATTTTCCATTACTTATTCACAAACCTTTGATTTCAGCGTTGAAAGCAATTTATCAATTTCAACGGCTGATTTTGCCATTTCTTTGGTATCATTTGCTCTTTGCTCATTTAGTTCTTTTTCCTAAATGTATTGAACATCAGGTTTTCCATAAGTGTAACGAACTAATATTGAGTGTAATGATTCCAATTTAATTTTACTTTGTACTCGTTCCTTGGTCTTTCTATTACGAAAGCTAAGCGAATAGCAACCATATCATTCTTGTTGTTTTTTAGAGCGTAGGAATATGGAAATTGTAAACAATTTCGAGCCGTTTCTAAAAAAATAACTTCTATTGAAGAAATATTTTCTATTCAAAAAAAAAATCTTGTAAAAACTCAACGAACAACTATTTTTGTCAGTGAATCAACAATATTATAGTGAAAGATTTGCTGTTATCTACAGATTTATAATATTTCAAATTTTTGTTATAAGTCGACTTTGCGCAATAATTTATTTCGAAATGGAACAAAATTTTCCATTCATATTTTCATTACCAGTTAAATTAATGAGAGGGGAAAAAGCAGCTACCTTTAACCAAATTCCATGCATCATTCCGAGACATACCAAGTGATTGCGCTGTTGGTTCATTAGGAATGAAATGCTGCATCAAATACTCAATTACTTCGTTCAAATCCTTCTCGCATATTTGTACCAATTTCAATTTATTTATTGTTGCTGCCATTGTTTTGTTGTTATCAGCCATTTATACAATTAAATTTCTCATTGACTTTGCAATTCTTTTACATTGCATCTTTGTGAAAAGTTTTGTTGTATATAATATATTAATAAGCGCAATATATTTCTACGCAAACAAAATGAAAAGCATTTAATAAGTTTAATCTTCCCATCGAATTATTTAGAGAAAATTTATTCCTTTAAAATGTCAATAATTTGATTAACTAAAAACTCATTTATTTGCTTTGTGTTTTGTATATTAATAAAACTTTTTGGTTGTATTTGTATTTCAAAAATGATTTAATGTTGCCTAATGATTTTGATCAAATAATATTTGCAAATTCGCAATAATATGCCTTTTGACTTTTTTGAAACAAAATTATTTTCATTTGTAACATGCCGTAATTGCTCTTTTTACTTAAAAAATATTGACAAAACGAAAAATCAATCAAAGATTACATTTTAATTTTCGTGTAGTGTCAAAATTAATTGGGCAAAAGAAGAATGAACGGTGGTTCTTGTAATATTATGAATTAATTAATTTTCTTTCAACTGTAATGCACTCATAAAAAAATATTCGCTAAATGATATTTTTTCCTCTAAAAACTTATCATTGCACACAAGCAGTGTCATTTCTTGTTTGGTGCATTTTTAAAATTTGAATATTTTTTAAAATATTTGTCTCAAATTTCATTCGCCTTTTTTCTTCTTCCAACTGAGCAACCAGTATGGTATGGTATAAAGCATTAAAATTTTAATGGCTATTCAAACGGATAATTTCATATTTTGAGGATAAATGCACGTTCTATAAATAGAGCCTTGGATTTAAGGATTTAATGATTAAAAGGTAAACAAGGAAAAAGTAACTGGAATGACTGGAGAATAAGCAACTGATTGAACACAATAAACTGATAATGAACAGATGATGTAAGTGACTGGAAAACAAGCTAAAATAAGTAATCAAAATATGAGTGACGAAAAGAGACTCATGAAGGGAAAAAACAAAAATCCGGTTGTAGAGAAAAGAGAAAAGTGAAATTTAAAGGGACAAATTATTCATTCATTTAAAAATGAAAAACATTTAGTTATACTATTAAAGACCTGTATAAATATTTGAAGTGTGAAAAAAGTTATAGTAAAATTGATTTTTTTGAAGACATACATATGAAGGAATTTTATGCTCGAAAAGAAGCGAATTTTGTACGCGCTATTTTTACTTCTAGTATTATTGATTAATTGTTTGTATATTTCAATAATTACATTCGCACCATTTTCTTTGCTTAGTTTTTCGTCTTATTTCATTCATAATAGATAATTGTTATTAATATTTTATTAGTTGTTTATAATTTACCCACTTTTGGTTTCAAATTTTCCTTTTTATCTACTATTTCAATAAAATAAAATTCTTGGTTTCATGTTTCTTGACAAACTAATTAAGCTATTTCTGTTTTCACTGAAGTGTATATAATATGCATGTCATTTAGGATTTTTAGATAGAATTCATTTTAGGAAAAAGTTATATATTTTGTTACTTTAAGGAAAATTAACAAATATTTCTAACAAACATGAACACAAGAATTTAAGAAAACATGAAAATGTAGTGTGATAAGAAATTAATAGATAAAAAATAAATAAGAAATAAGTGAGACTGAAAAATAAATTATCTTATTTTGTTGACAATACGACAAAATTATTTTTTATTTTCTTTTATAGTGCCAATTATCTGTTCATTTCCATTCACAAGTACCATGTTTATATATTTCATTTCCACACTTATATCACCCAGCCAATAGTAGTCCATCAAGATAATTGTTTATCTTAAAAAAATTAATTTAATTATTTCTAATTGGTCGAATTTTTGATTTTTTGAGGAATTTTTTTCTGAGATTTTTTGAGAAATCTAATTTTTTTTAGAAATCACGATAATAATAATAATAGTAGTAATATCAGTAATAATTGTAACAAGCTCAATAATATTAATGATAATAATGACATAATAGCAGTAACAGTATATAATGACAATGAAAATAATAGGTGAAATGATTAAGAATGAATGTGTATTGCTGAGGGATTTCAGCAATGAAAGATGTTTTGCCATTTATTTGCTTCATTTAGAAGTGAAAAATTCTGCTCGCTTCTCTGACTAATTTCATCAAATGACTCAATTCAATAATAATTGGTAAATATAACAAAGGCTATAAATTATCAAACAAAAAATGTTGCATTAAATTGATAATAAAGTAATAGCTTTTACAGCACAACTTGAAGTCATCACAATAACAGACAAATATTTCTTATCCTTTTTTTAATTTAATGATTTATGCAAATAAATAGATGGTTGAATATAAAAAGTAGCAGTTCACGTAGCAGTAATCTTTTCCGTCTCAAAGAATTTCTTTCATTTCAATAATTAAAACTATCAGTTTGAAAGGAATTGATCTGCTGTCTCAGTTTTGAAATGAATTGATCTGCTGTATCAGTTTTGAAACAAATTGATTTGCTATTGCATAAGTCTAAAATTCCCAGAATTGATGATGATGAAAGAGGTGTGAGAATATTTCATATGTTTAAATTTTATGACTCATTTCAACAATTATATATGCATTATTTTTATACAGCTTGCTATCTGTGATTATTCGCCAAATTTTGTCAGATTTTTAAAATATGCTAAAATGGCAGTATTTTCCGGTCCATCATCGCTGTATTTCGTCTTGCTATTTCTTTGCGCTCTCTCAGAATTTTCCAATTCAATTACTTCTCATAAACGACGAATCATTCGATTACTAACTCCGTTATCCAGGAAAGCATCCGATAATGGTCAACGATTATTTCAAAATATTGCAACTAATGAAATGCAGGACATCGATACCATTTATATGAAATTATCTAATTGGGCAAAAAATGAAGGACCCACTTTCACGGTTTACTTAATTTAATTCTAGATATGAAGCATTTCAAAATTTCTCCGAATTTACCCTTCAAGAGAATGTTCATTTCATAGCTTTGTCTTTTTTTTATTAAATTATTCATTAGCATTATTTATGAAATTCTAAATTAAAACAAAAGGAAATTTTTGTTCCTGAAGACAAATCATTTGAAACTTTCCTTTCAGAAAGCATTTGAAGAAAATCTGAAAAAGGCCGAAAAAGAAGCCTACGAGAAACGTGAAGAATTCGGGAACGAAATAGATCAATTACCGCCATTAGTAATGGATGCTATCCAAATTATTGATATATTTCGGCAAGATCCAACCAGAAGTTTGCTTGAAGAAAAAAAAATGGTCAGTTCTCTAATTAACTGATAAACATAAGAAATTGTTCAGTGAATGAAAACAAACTTCTCATTCATTGAAATTGCTATAATTGAATTTCCATTTACACAATAACCCATCTATTCAATTAACTTTTACAACTTTTTTCTTGACTTTGTTGCCATTGACTGATATTTCTCTCCCTGTTTACAAATGATTGAATATCACTCACTGCCACCCGAAGATAGATACATAACCCGTTGATTTCATCAATGATATTTTCACCTTCATCTTTCAGCGATTCTTGTACTAAAGATGATATCTCACATGCCGATCTTTATTTGTGTATTGCAGTTGAAAATTTCCAGCTGACATCATTTCAAATCTCAAGCTTTCGAAACTTTAGTAATCAATCTTACAATGAAATTCAACTTTCGCTTTCTTTCTTTTAATTTAATTTGACATTAATTCGTTGTTTACAATTTCCGATTGTTTGCATTTTGCAGATAAATGACTTGAAAAAAACGATAGAACCATCATTCGTTAATCGTTATCAGATAATGTTGGATCGTGCGCAGAAATTACAAGATGAGTATGGTATCAATTTATTTCGCTCACCTTTTGCTCGACGCAGAAAGCATTATTTCAAAAGTGATGAATTGTAATGAATATATGAGATATCATAATAATATATTACACCAAGAATAGATATTATTTTCCTAAATTCACATTAAAAATCATATTTGTATGAATGAATATAAAAATTTTACGAAAAAAAAAACATGAATAATTAAGAAATGGCTACTACGAATTTCTACTCAATCTTTATTGCAAAATATCACCAATGCTTATTAAAGTTACTCGGACAAAGTTCAGCAGACTCACAGATATTGTGTAAGACTTTTGATAGTCTAGTCTTAGTTGCACATATATATATGGAATCGAGAGAAGGATGAAAAGTTATTACAATGCCGCCGCACTTTATCCAACAGATTTCAAATAAAAAAACAACTGAATGATTTGAACTAAAATCGTCGTAAACATGCCCAACGAAATGCACACATTGTTTCTGGAATGACAGATTACATCAAATGTGACAAAATCAAACAAAAAATGGTTTTTTAATATAAGAATTTCTTCAACATGGAAAATAAGAACAAACTAATCTCACTATGAACATCGAATAAATGGCACACTAATTATCGCAAGCATATGTAGCCAAAAAGATGCAGCAAATGACAGTTTTCTTTTATTGAGAAATGGTCTCGCTGCATTTCTTAAAACAATTTAACAAAATGAAGCAACGTGAGCCTTTTTCATTATTAAGTTAATTTAGTTACATGACTTATCGAACTGCTGACTCAAGAAAAAAATTTGTGAAATGAATCAAAATAATTTCAAATGGAACTCTTTCATTTTAACTCCGAAATATCATCCATTCTATAAAAAGACGATTTTTTTCTTCACCACTGTTTTGATTATTCTCTAAAAGCATATTTAATATATTGCATGTAAGTAAGGATATATCTGTTGGTCAAAATTTGAACAGCATTTTTCAACATTATTTTATTATCAGCTGTTTTTTGTAATTGCTATAATAAATGACTCACACAAATTAATATTGTCAATTTCTTCCTCAAACCACTCACTAGCAGTAACAAAACAGCAATGAAAAAGTAAGGAAAAATTCAGATATCCTTTCTTTTTTTTCATTTCATTCTTCTCCTAATCTATCCTTTTTTCAAAAGCACTTACTGGACACAGTTTTTCGACCAGAAAAAAGTTATAGAAATCTCACCTGCTCAAGCTTCTACTCATACTACGTCTTTCATCATATCGAGGTGATTTCCGCGGTGGTGGTGTGATGGAACGGCTACGTGTTCTCCGGTAATATGGTGACCTTCAAAAACATTGATTGCACATTTTATAAATCTACATTCAATCAATTTTCCTAAAAAAAAAAATGAAGAAATTATATCTTTCACAAATGTTTCGATGAACCGCTATTGACTGTAACGAATGAAGAGGAATACGCAATGTAATCATTCATGTAATGTTGAAATTAAGGTATGTAATTTTATTATTAATGAATAAAATATGAAATTTAATAATAAGGGAATAATTTTGTCACTCAAGACATAATTTCATTAAAACTAAATAACATACGAGATCTAATAAAATGTAATCTATGTAATATATATAAAATTCAAAAACCTGGCGATGAATATCAAAGTTTTTGTAATTTACGAGAATGAAATTTACACGTTCCTCATCAATCATCACGGAAAGCAGAGATCCGCCGAAATCAACAAGCAAATCAATTCCTTATATTTTAATACCGCTGGCACTCTTAGAAAGACCGGAAAACAGAAAACAAAAAACGGAAATATATAGAGAAAAAGACATTAAAAATTTTTTTAAATCATTAACTGTTACTTCAAAAAATTTTCTTTGAAAGAAAAAATGTTCCCCTTTCGAAATTTGAATTTCTTACCAAAAGACGATGAATGGATGTTGTTTAGATGATGATGATGGTTATAATGATGATGATGGTGATGGTGATGACGATGATGATGATGATGATAATGACGATGATGATGATGATGATGATGATGATGATGATGATGATGATGATGACGATGATGATGGTGATGATGATGATGATGATGATGACGATGATGATGGTGATGATGATGATGATGATGATGATGATGATGACGATGATGATGATGATGATGATGATGATGATGATGATGATGATGATGATGATGATGATGATGATGATGATGGTGATGGTGATGGTGATGATGGTGAAGTGATGATGACAATGATGATCATGATCATAATGATGATTGATGATGACGACGATGTAATAATGATGAGTGACGACAATGACGACAATGATTATTCATGATCGTGACTGATATAGTAATATGACAGTGCTGATAACCATTATGATAAGATGATGATGATGTTGTTTAATATGAAATGTGTTGAAAAAAAAAAGCTGTGTTGAAGCATTCATTTTTTGCCAACATGATCTATTGCGATTTTCTTGCACTGGTAGCACTTATGACGTGCTCAGCTGAAGTGTGTGGCGTAAGGATGTACCTTCGCGTTCATGCCTCATTCAGACCAATCGGACCGTAGAACAATCCATACAATCTCAAAATTTCCTATTTAATGCAGCGAATTCCCTGCTGCTGTTACTGCTGTTGCTGCTGCTGCTGCTGTATTTTTGCTACAGAGCAATGGAGTGAGCGACGAAGATCGATGAAGTGACGAAAAAATCGCAATGCATTTATGAAGATGTTCGACAGGCAACAGTAGAACTGATAGTAGCAGTTGCAAAACAGATAAAGTAGGTATTGATGTTGAGATGAGTTGTGATAGTAGTAGTAGTAGTAATAATAGTTGTAGTAGTGACTGTGGTAACAGCGATAGTGATAACCACATGGATGGGCTAAAATAACTTACTCTTTTCGATCCCAGACACCTGGAAATTTCACTCATACAAAATAATCTTAATCACTAATTCTATTTTCTCTAAGCACTTGATATTATGACAATAAAAAATAGCTGTGATCTACAGAAATGCCAAAATAGTAAGAAACACTTGTTTTTAAGTTGGAAATCGGTATGGACGCACCTATCGGATCAGAGACTATTTCTGTCCGGTATATACTTTTTCGGTCAGTTGGAGAGTTAAAATCATAAAAAAGTTCAAATTAAAAACCATGTCCTTCAGTGGAGCTTCAATTTGTGGGTAAAAATAAGATTATAAATTTGATCCTAGAAAAAAAATTCAAAAGAAACAGGCATCTACTACACATATAAGAGCAAGAATTAAAGAAAAGCATTAAGATATATATACCTTGAACGTCGGCGACCACCCTCATAGTAACCACCACCTCCGCCACCTCCTCCTCCGCCATAACCACCATTTCGTCGACGACCATGGGAAATTTCCACGCGAGCGCGTACGCCACAAATTCTTCTAAAAAAAATAAAACCAAAGAAATATAAACCAAACTTAATTTACAAAGCAAAACGAATATTCTGAAGTCAAAGATGAGAAGAAAAGTAAGGAAAACCAAATCTTACGTCCCATCCAAAGCCTTTACAGCATCCTCAGCATCTCGAGCATCTTCAAATTCCACAAAAGCAAATCCCGGAGGACGTCGGGCAACCCAAACCTTGCGTATGCGGCCGAAACGATTGAAAGCATCTTCAAGCTGAAAAAAAAATATTTTCTGGGATACGAGGAAACAAACAGTCAATTGTTGCTTAAGATAAAAACCAAGCCCTCTTATATGATTAATAAGTAGATACTAAGGAAAACATACTGAAAGAAAGCATCATAGCACGAATTTGACTATTAAAATTGATTAACCTCCTGAGATGTTGCATCCTGCGGTAAGCCTCCAACATACACCTTGCAGTCAAGTGGATCTGATCGCCGTGACATATTCAGCAAGTAGGTGTTAAGAATGATCAACCTTCAGATAAAATTATAGTTGGATAACTGGGGATCGCTAGCTTCTCAAAGCGTACAATGTAAAAATAGAAAGCTTATTCGGAATCCTATCCAGTGTAACAGTGTAGAAGTTGACACCGATAAAAGTATTTCGGCAGCAACGCAACCTAAAGATAATCACTTACCATCTTTCGATAGGTTATACTTATCTCATTGTCATTACTTACTATTACTGCCCACCATTCTACAATGCATTAATGTTATTGTTATGTAGTATAGTTGTAAATATATAAGATAGGCATTATACCCATCTTAAAGTTGTAAAGGACCAAAAACGAGTAAGAATATTTAATGGACAAATGCATAAATGACAATGTTGATCGGTTTACTCAGGAATTCAAATTTTTGAAAATGAAAAAATTACAAGAAAGGTCGACGTGAAAGTCACAAAAAAAATAATAATAATGGAAGTCTAGTAATAGGCAAGAATAATTTCTGCATCGGAGATATTTTTTCTAACAAATAATAAATCTTTGCAAAGTCTTAAATGGTAAAACTGCATCATCGATAATCAAAAAATATAATTTTCATCAATATATACTAACTTGTATCATTTTGATATTCCGAATCTATTTTGTCTCAACAATTTCTAGTCCTTATTCTATTCAACATAACAAATACTGGTAACACTTTCTGCAGTAAAACAAAACGAAAAATTCCCAACAGAGACAATGCTATAGCAAGCGATCTCATTCTTTAAAATATTTATGAAACATTATAATTTTTTCCAATTTTTGTGGCAAATAACATGTCAGACAAACAGAAATCTTTGCAAAAATCGTTTTTGGAGGTATTACAAATTAGTTTAAGAATGATCAGAGAAACTAAGAACAATTAATATTCCTGCTGCATATCACTGGATCTTTACGTCGGCTATTACTGTTCTATAAATAAGCTGATTAATCGTAAGAAATTTAACATGAGCGAATTTCAATCAACCAATTTTCATGTTAAGAAAAAAAACTGCATTTGAATGATGAGAAGTAAGTGTATTTGTCGGTAGTATATTGGCCCTGTTGCAAAAGCCTTGAGAAAAGCTTCCAGACTTAAGTGCTGAGCATACTCATATATTTTTTTCTATGCAAGTATTTACATTTCATATGGTGGGAGATTTCATTATCTTTCCAACTTTATTTCACATATATTATTTTTATGTTAAAAATCATAAAATATTAGACTGAAATCGTAAGTACTCTTTCGATATTTCTATCAAAAACCAGAATAGAATTAGCTTACATGAACTGAATTGTATTATCGTTATCGATTTGCTCATTTATCCCTAAAATAACAGTTAGTCTTTTACAATCACTTTGAATAAAAAATTATGATATGATTGATAAATTAGTTGAGAAACTTAAAATCATAAACCGTGGCCATGATTAGTTTAGCTGGAATATATGGCGTATAAATTTATAAAATTGAACGAATCGACAAGCTCAAGATGATAAATATTAAAGAGATTAGTATAAAAAATAAATTCATAAAAGCTAAAACTATTTTTTCAAAAATCAGCATCAGAATTTTGTAAATCAAACAACAAAACAGAATTTTTATTACATTCCTGTTTTATTATATTTTCTAGAATTTCAATTTCAGTTGACTTTTATTGCTTCAAAAGAGGATATCCAAACTCGTTATAATGTGCAGTAAGAAGCCTGCAGGAAATAAAAAATTCCTAACCGATTCAAACTACGGCTACGGCTGCGGCTGTACCGCGGTGATCGTCGAGGAGGCGGTGAACGAGAACGACTGAGTGATCGTCGGCGTATCGGTGTCCTACAAATAAAAAAAATAGACGATAAATCATAAAATTGGTAAATTCAGAACAAATCCTTCATGCACTCTGTTATTCGGAATTATGCTTTCACATACGAGGAAATGAATCTCTTAAATGATTTATCCAAGAGAAGCCGATATATTGGTTGAAACAGAGTGCATATTACAAATCTGATAACCTAAATCACATAACCAATCTTTCAGCCAAATAGCACGAATATCATCAGGTCAAGACAAAGCCATCTCCCGATGACTGGATGACAATAAGTTGAACTAAACTGCCATGGGTCTTTAGAAAATTCACATTTTCACTGCTAACCATATTGACAGCTTAGAGAACCCTTCCTGCAACTACTCCTCGATCATGGAACGCAATTTATCCTAATGGTAATGCTGCGATAGCATACCGCAAATGGACATATTGGAGTCCCGAAAAAAGTCCAAAATGATGCAATATATCCGTTTTACTCTAAATACCAAGCAATCACGTGCTTGTGCCAGTTATTTTCAGTTTTTTAATAGAAGTTATTGCTTCCTTGGCATATTGGAACTATCCGAAAATTTCGTTCGTGCTAGCAATCGCTACTTTCCTACCCCGATTAGTTCCCAGGATGAAAAAAAAATTATCTGAAGTCATAGAATATATATCATACATATTCATGTATTCCTACTGCAAATTTTCTTACCGAGTTAAGTAGTACAAGTAGAAAGAAGTGTGGAGGCTTTGCGGTGACGTCTACGTGATACATCTGTGGTAGAGACCACCGAGCACACGGATACCGCAGCTGCGCGGTCGTATATAACAATGAGATTGTGCAGATGATGGGAGCCAATTAATTTTATTTTTTGGAGAGTGATGAAGCGTTTTTGAAAACTTAGAAGATGATGACCCTTTTTCCGCATGTTTTTTGCAAGCTGACCACATTCGAAGGCTTTGAACCCGCCGACAATTCAAAAAATGAAGGATGCAGAGATGGTGCAATTGCGAAAATAACTGAAGCGTCGGATGCAAAGTTTCAGAACAGTGATACTGCAGTAGTAGTATGAAGTGAGCGTAAGTTGAACTCATAAAACGAGTTCCTGTAGGAGGCGCTGACATGGTGGTAACGGGCTAAAATACATATTTCAATTTCATACTATGGCATCTTCTTTCTTCGTATTGTTGAAACTAATAGAACTTTCGCATAAGTTATCACAAAAAATAAACAAATGCAAGACATTCTACTACGCAGCATGAAAGTCGAGCCATTCACCAAATTTTTAGAAGAAAATAAATAACCTCGAACGACGTCTACCTCCACCTCCTCGACCACCACGGCGCGAACCACCATGTGAAAACTCCACTCTTGGGCGAACACCACAAATGCGTCTGAAATTAGCTCATTCATTATTAATGCCACTTTCTGTCGATATAGACACAAAATAATTTTCCAACACGAAAATATGAACCGGTTTCCAACACATTTTAACTAACATAAATTTCATTGCTGGTTAAGTCGACGAATACCACAATTTACCCTTCAAAATACAAAAAGATAGAAAGGAAAATGGAATGTCAGCAATACCGCCCATGAACCAAGCTTACTCTTAAAATATTATAACAAAGAAGTGAAGAACTCACGTTCCATCAAGTCCTTTTACTGCATCTTCCGCATCTCGACTATCCTCGAATTCAATAAATGCAAAACCTGGTGGCCGTCGTGCCAACCAAACCTTTTTGATACGACCATACTTACTGAATGCATCTTCTAACTGAAACGGTCATTAATGATCATTATTTAATAAAAATTTTTCAGAAAAGAAAATCATTGACATTCCAGCAATAACAAAAAGAATTATTTCGAAATCAATTCTATCCTTTGCATAATAATGATTCCCAGGGACAGAAATTTCTTCAGTTATATATGTAGTAAAGAATTTCAAATTTCCCAGCAATCATTTGTTATTATCGAAGCCCTAAAAAAACAAGTACCATGCTATCATGAATAATAGTGGAATTTATTCAGTACAACCAAAAATGATCCCCACAAAAATTAAAAAAATAGCACAACGATAAATTATTCGTCCAATATTTTGATTTTCATAAACTTACTTCTTCACTTGATGCATCATTCGGTAAGCCTCCCACAAATACTTTGCACTCCAAACATTCGTTACGTCGAGCCATTCTAATCTTCCGAAAACCTATGAAATATAACAATTAAAAATTGCGTACTTATATCAGAACATTACATGTAATGGCTATTCTACCAGACAGCCTAAATTGTATTACCTCACAGATATACTGTATCGGTGAGATAAAATTTCACGACGAAAAACACACTCAGAAATTAGTTATGTTATAAATGTCATTAATGTTGCAAATATTTTCATATGCTACAATGTCACACGTCTACTATTCTGCCCACAGACAAATACAGAATAAACGTATGCAACAAAATGACCTTTTTTTTTACAACACAGTTAATTTAATATATGATAAGCCTACTTTAAGCAATGACCCTAAACATGAACGATATATGCCTACTTCTATCCACTGTTTTTTATACGAAACAACGCAATGTTTTGTTACATTTATGGCATAATCATAATAAAGTGCAATTGGCATAAGAGAAAAAAGCAAGTAAAATTTAAACTCGCAAAAAAGAATATAAGACAAAAAAACCTTCCGGGCCTAATCCAACCCTAATAAGCCAAAAAACCTAAACCACACTAGGCCAACCTCTAACAATCTCCCAATCACCAAACCCATCCATTTATTCTCACTCTGCTTTCTAATCCAATATTCTACCCTGCTTTTTACCCAATTCTATCGCAAACAGACTTTTCCGCTTTTGAGCATTTGCGCATACAGCAGCACAAAATTCGATTTAAAAATTTCAAATTTTAATCATAAACTTTTCACACAGTAAAAACGATAAATAAATGTTTTTTTTTAATTACTAACGACAGAATGAATGAACTTCTCATGAAAATTAATATTTTAATATTGCATTTTCGATTTTTTTCCTAAATAAACTAATGCTGCTCTTTTCACTTTAAGAATAATTAAATAATTCCATTGTATGAATCCATTTTGGTGCAGATGACAATTTATCTACTGCTTCTAATGTCAATTCTTTGTCTATAACAATTATATTTAGAATTGCCATTAATGGAACTATTTAATTAATTATGACATTTTTTATAGTGACTCATTGATTTACTCTACTTTTCAATTTCAATGCTGCAGCTTTTCGCTATTCGTAGATACTTTCGGCTTTGGCTAGTTCAAATTTCACAAAGTTTCATTTCTAGATTTCTCTGAACTTTGCAGGAGAATTTACTCATAGTTTGTTTTCTTTAGCTTCTAATTATTGATTTAAACTACAGTCAGCTAAACTAAGTTTGCATTACAAGAATGAAACAAAACAATGCCATTTTCTATCATTTTCTTTTGAAAATATAAATTTAACGAAATTGTGTAATTTTCAGAACTTTCTTTTTTTTAAGGTATTTTCTTACCAACTAAACATTCTACAGTACTTTTATCAATCGTTTCAAAAATTATGCATTGCAAACCTCTTTACATAAGAAACATACGTGATAATAAGATCACGAATAATTGCCAAGTTTTTTTAGATTAAAAAATGAGATAAAAATTCGGAATTATTTTTGAAA
The DNA here is from genome assembly GCA_037074765.1 of Mansonella perstans. Taxonomy (NCBI): domain Eukaryota; kingdom Metazoa; phylum Nematoda; class Chromadorea; order Rhabditida; family Onchocercidae; genus Mansonella; species Mansonella perstans. The sequence goes on from JBAMDO010000134.1 coordinate 68,525, forward strand.
TGAAAAAAAACTTTTTTCAAATTTTTTTTTCATTTTTTTTAATTTTCAAAATTTGAAAAAAAGTTAAACAAGCAGGCTATTCATAAAATAATGTTGACTTCAAAGAAAAAACAAAGAGATCGAGGAAAGATTATATTGGTCTGTCAATATTTTACTGATCAACAGAAGTAAAATTGAAATGGAAATTGTCTGTTTGTTCATTGAGCAAATCACTTTAAATATTTCAAGTGGGTCATCAGCAAATAAAAATTTTTCTTCCTTCATCTTCTTTATCCATTTTCAGCTCTCTTCTGTTATGCATATACTCATCATAGTGCTCGAACTTGAATCGTGTTGGTCACTTATATTGTCCGCAATTGGTTTACATTTTACCACTTAACGTCAGCCGAATTGTGTACCATTGCTTCTCATTCCATCCTATACAAACTGGTATCGTGAGCATAGAAAGTATTTAGATGAAATCCATCCATCACATAATTAGCAATTCTTAATTAGCACTTTTTATTTAATAATTTATTCTTCGAAGATACTGATGAAGTTCAAAATGAGCAGAATATATGCTTTGATGGTCATTATCATGGAAGCTATTTGACGGTCATTATCATGTATTTGATGATCATTCTCATGAAAGCTATTCGTAGTAATCGTTAAAGCAACTCGAGAATAATAATGATAAAGAATGCTATCATTAATTATTAGCATTTCTGTTATTTTTAACTGAAAAATTTCTAACATCGAAATAATGCTACATTTCCTTTATCAGTTAAAATCGTTAAAGGAATGAAGAAGTACGTTGCTTTTTTAAACAAGCAAGTCTTCCTAATTATTTAATGAATTTCTTAATTATCTTTCGAATATTTTGAAAATTTATTTTCAGAGACAAATGCTTTGTAGCAATATGCACTATTACATAATTTTCGTAGTATTTTTTTACACTTTTACGATAACAATTCAGACAAATGAAAATTTCGATAATATAACTTTGGCATTTAGCGACGCTGATATTGGTAGGTTATGCTTTGATTTATTCAAAACAACTATTGAATTTAGCATAGTTTAATTAATAAGTAGATGTATACGAATGATAAAAGAGTACTAATTAGCTGACAACTTATTAGGCATTTCGCTTTATTGTGAAGAAGGGCTACCGTTATTGTTAGCTGATGATACAGCAAAGAAGTGTCGAGCGGGTGAAAATTTGCATAGCAGTATGTCGTGTCCAGAAAAATTTTGGTGTCATGTTGGTGCGACACAAAGTTCTTCGTATTGTTGCCCAAAAAGCAGAAAAGGTAGAGTGATTTGGTGTAATTCGCGACACGAATTAACATTTGTTGAACAGCAAAGGAATTGAATTAAAATTATGCTTTGCAAAATCTCGGATCAATTTTAGCTTGCATATTTTCCGGATCAATTGGATCGATAAATTTACACATGTGAACATTTCAAAAAAAACAACATTGTATTAATTATGATGTGTGCAGATATAATTTGAAAAAATGAAATAAGAAAGCAGTTACGAGAAAAGCGTCTCAAAAATTTAAGTGAAGCAATTAATTACGGCTCACATATTATTTAACTGTTCCAATTTTATTACTTTTATAATCATCGATTGCATTTGTAATTGATTACTCAATGATCAATTGATACCAAAATTACAGTCAAAGAACGCTGTAATTTGGCACCAGCAAATGGTTACGGAAGCGGAGAGCTACGGAGATTTTGGTATGATTCGAAAAGTTCCACATGTAAACAATTAGCATATGCTGGATACGGTGGAAATGAGAACAATTTCCTTACAAAAATAGACTGTGAAAAAGCATGTCTGGGTAAATCATTACTTACTTTTCCATTTTTGGTTAATTTGATTTAAACATTACTTTCTCTTTCGTTTTGAGTAAATTAGCAGTCTTAGGCATTCTATTTACAAAAAACTATTCTCATCTTTTTCATTTGATAAGTTTTTGCTCACTTTTTCTTTTGGATTGGGTTTCTACGTAGCTGGATGATCATTGCCTTTTTGCTGGGTAAATCGTTATTCCTTTTTTAATTAGCTTTTGCACCTTTTGTTCTTTATAACTTGTAGTTTCTTTTTTAAAAGAGAAATAAATCTTTACTTCCTTTACTGGCGCCATTGTTTGCACATTTTTTTGGATAAATGATGACTTTTCTTATCGGTAAACAGTTGGGTTAATCTAATTTTAGTCAATATATTGATACTAGATTTGGGTAAATTACTAAGAAAAATATGTGAAAAATCAAATTTGAATTAATTTTACCACTCATTTGTTTTTCTATGCTGGACGAATGGTCACTTTTTTGCTGGGTTAATTTGCTAATATTTCAGATAAATTATATTTTTTATTTGGGTAAACTGTTACCTCCAACCACGGAAGTAATTGTTATTTCTCTTGCTTAAATTTTGGATGTTACTTCTTGCTTTCAGTTATTTCACAGCTAAAACTGATTTCAAAAAATTCCTCGCGCTCGGAATTTTGCATAATTTGTTTTCTATAATAGCTTTCCGTTTTTAATCTTAGATACTTTTATTTGATGTAGTTTTCAGGTAAACAAGCACCCACATCATCATCAACATATAGCTCGTTTGCAAACAAACTTGGAAGTAATCAAAAGTTTTCGATAAATGAACCAAAAGGTCATTCAAAATGCTGTTTCCAGTTTTTTTTTAAATCTTGATTTCATTTCAGTTTGTCTTTCTAAATTCAATTTAAAAAAAATGAAAAGCTCCAAATTACACTTGCTTCCCCTTAAACTATTCGCTAGTATTTCTAATGTGTTTTAAAAGCTTTACCTGACAGCAGTGGATTTTTTTTAATTTAATAAAAATTTAATCTTAAATTTAATCAAATGAAATTAAACTCTCATTTATTCTAGTTCAATTTAATCCTATTTCATTAATGTGAGACATATACGATATTTTATAGCTAATGACAATAATTGATGGTCAGTATAGTATTTTATTTTTGGTAGCTACATAAGATTCTTGTTTTACTTCATATTCTATTTGTTTTATATTTTTAGTTGTTGATCTAAATCCTTGTGAGCTAAGTCCAGATCAAGGAACGGGTGTTCTTGGCACTTTACCATCTTTCCGGTAATGTTTTTTAATAACTTCTTCGAATGAAGATATCAATTAAAACTTATTAATAAATTATCAATATCATAAATATGCATGTCGTTGCAAGAATTTTTTGCTTATTTTACTAGCTAAAATTAATGGTTAGATATTAATTAATTATGCACGCTTTCCATCATTACATATCTTTGCAACATATGAGAACTTTGCATTTCGAATTTTCTTTTTGTTCAGATGGTATTTTGATATTTCTGCTGATCGTTGCATTCGATTCAATTATTTGGGTTTAGCAGGCAATGCGAATAATTTTGAAACAGATCGTGCATGCTTGGATGTTTGTGGCAATGGTCAGTTTTGCAGAAAGTTTGTTCTGAAGATATTTGGCTAAAAAAGCAAAAAGATTTTCTGCATGTCTTCAAAGTTTCCTTCTAAAATTTACTGATCGTCGAAAAACAAAAAAGCAAAAAAAAAAACCTAATGAAAATTAATTAAAAATAATCTATGAAAGAAATTAAAGTGCAAAAAGTGGAATGAAAAAATAACAATTTATTGCAAAATGAAAGCAAAAGAAAAGTTGAATTGTATTTTGCTTTGCACCATTTCATTTTTTGTTTGAACAGTTTTTAAAGAAAACAGAAAATTTTTTCGAATTAATAAAACAACAAGTAAACAAGTAAATAAGTAAACATACGAGTTAAATAAATAAACAGAATAAACAAACACAGGAATCTGTTTTTTCATTTGCAGGGAATATTAGTGATGTTAATATTTGTTTACTGCCCAAAGTATCGGGTACTGGTCCGTATAAAATTCCTCGCTTTTATTACGATGCACGAAATAATGCTTGTAAACTATTTGTTTATACTGGATCTGGTGGCAACAGCAATCGTTTTGCTAAACATGAACAATGCTCAGAAACATGTTCAAATTCTAGTAAGAAAAAAAAATGCTTCATTTTATTAATTTGATGATAAGGATAGCAATATTGATTAATTCTTGTTACTTTATTAAGTCTTTAATACTTTTTTTGTTTACAGTAATTTAATACTTAAAATTTTATTCGATGTGGTATTTTGATAAATCTCAATAATATAAATCTCAATTAATAGGATTACTTGTAACTACAACAATAACAACAACAATCGTGCCATCGCCATTTGTCACCAGTCAAATTGCAAGCGAATCAACATTTAATTTTGAAAAATTCAAGCAATTACAATTTTCGGCAACAACTCTGCCGGAGCATTCAATTTCTGTTGATCGATTTAAAGGTTTGCTGGAAGTTTTGAAATGAACTAACTGTGTAACCGCATCAGACCGAAAGTTTCAGCTGAATCAAGAATTATGGGAGCAATATTTTAACAAGCTGAACTAATGAAATGGATGAAGAAAAATCATGATAGGACAAAGGTCATCCGTCAATCCTTTATGTCTAATGAACAGCATTTCTGCAATGCTACAAGATGTCTTGAATTAAAGTATCATTCAGATCTTTTATCATCGATAACTACATCGAATCCGAACACTCTGTCACCAAGTACTGGCAAACTAAATATTGAAATAATTGCGCCAACAGCGTCGTATTGGAATTTATCATCTTCCATCAAAACTGGTAAAATATGGCAACTTGTAGATTTAATGATAAAGTTTGAAATATGTCTGTTAATTAATTTCTAGTCGAATTTCTTTTTAACTATTTAGAATTACTGTCAACAACTGACAATCCCAGTGAATATAGCACACCGTTTGGTGAAAATCCCAACGTCCAAGGAGTTTCTTCTCAGATAGTAAGCTCTTAAATTTTTAATTAAATCGCTATATTTGCAATGTGATCTGAGATGAAGTTTTTGTCCTCATATATTTATTGTAATATTATGTTTTTCACAAAAAATTAAAATTGAAATTTGCAAACATTTTTTGCAATTGATCATTTTAATTATAATGATTTGAAATTTATTATTTGACCTTCAACCTTTAATTGTATTAGGATTGCATTAGCTTCAAGATTTGAATTTAAATTTGTCACATTAATGTACCATACATTACTGTTTGTTCAGATGTCACGGAATGCTGAAATCAATTTGAGTGCATCAAAGCACGACGAAATTGCTGAAATTGTTGATGCAATCAGTGAAGCAATCACTGATCCATGTCTTCAGCCACTGCCAACTGGGATTCAGTTGCAGTACTGCTCTCCGACTGAATCATTTTGGTGTCCCCGCGGAACTTTTTGTCAAATTGGTGCTGGGCCACAACGAACATTCTGTTGTCCCATAACTGGTGCCTTTTTTTCTTCCACAAAAAATTTTGTGTATCATAATTTTTTACATATCTGCGTATGAATCTTATAATTTCAAAATTTTCATTTTTTCCCAAATGATTCATGGAAGCTTTTTTTTTAAATTTCAAGCTGATAATCCATGCAAGCAAAGGCAAGAAGCCGGAATTGGCCTTACTGGATTAAAACGCTGGTACTATGATGCGAGCGATAATCATTGCAAAACGTTCGTTTTCAACGGTTTCAAGGTAACGGAACAAACATTTAACCTATTCACTGAAATGCGGAAAATGCTTGACAAGCGAGGAATGTTTCATTAAAATTATACTTGACTTAAAATCATAAAACCAAGTCATCATTACTTATTTTTTAATTATCGTTGATTATGCTAATAATACGAGTTCGACTGTTTTTCATTCTGTTTTGTAAATTTCATTCCGTATTCCAGGGTAATCAAAATAATTTCTTGACATTTCGAACTTGTCAACAAAGTTGTGGCGCTATAAATCCTTGTGAAAGTGGCGAACCGGCAATCCAAACAAATGCACCGGAACAGTATGCATGTTTCTTTACACATATTGTAAATGTGATAAATTTAATGCGACCAATCACTTTGACTTAATTTTTAAGCTTCCCTTTCTTCTCAAATTCAAATTCAATGAAATTTTTTAAGATGTTCGCCAGAAGATGTCAGTTCATGCCCACAAAGATATTATTGCCGAATTCTGGATGATTTAACAAAAAGTGCTTGTTGTCCAGTTGCTGACCAAACCACGTTTAACTATGGCAGAACTATGGTACTAAATCCTGTTTCAAATATTAATTCCGGTTCCAGTAGCATTTACAACCTGAACAATGGCCGCTCGTTCTCCAATGTCGATTATATCAAGAGCAGAACTGGTGACTTAATTGATAGTAGTAACAGGGCTATTGATAGTGTTCCACCGATTAAACTTATTAATTATGCTAATGCCAAACCGATTACTTCGAATGAATATCTCGGGACTATTGCCAATGCTGGTATTAATTCGGATGTTAGTCAGGTTAGAACACCTGATTTTACTGGAACTGGAGCTTTTGTTAATCCTTATTCTATTATGCCTAAAAGTGCAATGACATCTGAATCGATCGGTTCGGGTGTTCCGATATTTTCCAGTAGTGGCCCGATTAGCGCTGGTGGCTCCATTGACTCATCAGTTGGCAGTGCCAGAATTTCGAGCGGATTCAGTAATGGGAGACAAAATTTAGTCCCAAATGCAGAGGTGGAAAAAAATCCTCGTAAGTTTCTATTTTTTTTTCTGTTATGCACGAAATGATGCCTGTTATATATCTTATGGTAAAAGATAAGAATTATTGATTACTTCGGGAAATTAAAATCCGCGTATCAGAACTGCAGATATGTAATGGCACAAATGCATATTTCCAGAAAGAGTTCGCTGCTTGCAACCGCTTGCATCAGGAACTGGCACATATAGCTTATCGCGATACTATTTTGATACAGATGCTTCACTCTGTCGACCATTCAGATATTCAGGATTTGGTGGCAATGATAATTGCTTTGATACACTTCAGGAATGCCGGTTGTTTTGTCCTGGTACTGGAAATTTTAATGTTTAAGAACTTTTAAATTAAAAAAGCAACAAGAATGTAATATTTCAGGGTTGGCTGAAAAAATCAGTTCATCAAAAATTTTATTTTTCGAACTTTTTTATTAAATTATGAGATGTCAAAATCAAAGAATAAATTGACCTTGCTATATTTAAAGTTTTCAAATTCATAAAATTGAAATTACAGTTAATTGTTTACAGAATATGATAATCCTTGTCCATTTGGATTGCCATATGTTAATGAAAATGATGGAAGTGTTGCATTTTGCTCATCCGTTAATCCGTTATGTCCTTCCAATTATTGGTGTCATATAGGCGATCGGCGACAAACATCAGTTTGTTGTCCATCTTGTAAGCTACTTAAATTTTATAAAAATTTTATCAGAAACCACTAAAAGATATGTGATATCTGTAAACAAATAATTCATCGGTTAACTGTGAAATATTTGGACAAATGTTTAAAGTCTTTTATAATTACTGAAATAGCTATGAGTAAATAATTAATAAATTAATTGAAACTGATCAATTAGTAATTTCATGTCGATCACGATTTTAAGGTTAATTTATTAAGATTAAAATTATATTTTAAAATTCGTAAAAATTTTCTATTGATTTTGTTTTTCAGTAGCAAATGTAAATGCAATTGTAAACCCACAAAGACCGTTAAGAAGTTTGTTATCGATGAATTTCATGCCAAGTTTTAATGGTCCTGCTCTGGATGTGGGAACTAATCCTGCAATACATAGCGATATGCCTGAAGCGATACCACTAGCATGCTTCCAGTCATTGCTAGAGGGCAGAGGTCAAGCGAAGCTCGCTCGCTATTACTTTAATAGTAGAACAAGAACGTGCGAAAAGTTTATTTATTCTGGAAAAGGTGGAAATCAGGTTTATTTTTCGTTCTTTTTATTAATTGATCCTCTTTTAAACATACGCGGACTTATATTCATCACATTTTACTTTGACAAATGATGCATTGTCTAATTTCTGAAAATTTTGTAAATTTTAGAGAATAAATTATTTTACATTGAAACTCTACACAAATAAACTAATAAAAAATTTTATTTTAAAATAAGTGTTTCCTTTCATTTTTTTTTTTAATAAGTATATTTCATATTTCGCAATTTTCTTGTTTCAATAATTGCTCATTCTTGTTTCAACTCTGATAAAAATTTTTTGATATCGATTTTAGAATAATTTCTTGTCAAAGATGGACTGTGAAGAAACGTGTCCGGTATTAGAGAATCCGTGTGAAAATGGCTTTCCCGCCATGGGTTCGGAAGGTAATCCAGTATTCTGTGACAATAATACTACCAATATATGTGGTATCGGCTATTATTGTCATATTGGTGCAACAACTTCAACAACAGTTTGTTGTCCTGCAAGTAATAATTTTTAGATTTGCTTCTGGTTTTTTTTTAAAAATTATCGTGGATACCTTTATCTCTTACAAAGTAATGCTGATTTTTCGTGCAATGAAGATTCCAATGTAATTCAGTTGGTGATCCCTGTCATATGCCGGTATCCAGCGGGAATGGAAATGCAGTGCTGAATCGTTGGTATTACAATATACAATTACAAAGTTGTATAAACTTTGTTTACAGTGGTCAAGGTGGTAATTCGAATAATTTCCTGACGCGTGAAGATTGCATGAGAACATGTCCTGAATTCAGGTTTGATTATATTCCGATCTAGATTTTCGGGTTCAGTAAATAAACAATATTTTGGTAGCATTTATGGGAAGCAATTATGAATTATTATAGTAGTAAATCAACAATTTGCCATTTTTAATTATTGATGACAATTAAATGCAAGCTAAAATTTATTTGGTTTGAAATAAATAGAACTTATAACAATTATGATAGCAAATGATACAGCAAAAAAAATGGACCGGAGAGCTGGCAAATATAAGATTAGAACGATCAATCGCGAAAACGAAAATGATCAATCGAACGATCAATCTTGAAGAAAACCAGATTTATTTAAAACTGAAGTCGAGAAAAAAGTTTAACAAATTTTAGAAATCCTTGTTCTGTTGGACACCCTCATATCGGCCTGAATGGGCAAATTACACACTGCGGTGCCACTGGACCATCAATATGTCCAGCAACTTATTGGTGTCATATTGGTTCATCTCTGGATAATTCGGTAGTAGCTTATCAGTTTTAACCAAACGCTCCAAACATCCATGAGATCCTTTATTTCATATTATTGTGATTGAAATATTTGGTAAAAATATTACTTAACTATAAGTAGATGATGCAAAAACTACCAGAGTTTAGAATGGAATCTGAATTCTAACTGAATTTTAACCGCGTCACACCACCGTAATTCAGGTTTGCTGTCCTGCCACTGGAATACCATGTGAACAGAAACTGAAAATAGGAAACGGTGATGCAGTTTTGATACGATTCTACTACAATTCAGCAACACGCACTTGTCAGCAATTTCAGTACTCTGGTCTAGAAGGGAACGAGAACAATTTTTTGACTTTACGTGACTGCGAAGCACGTTGTCCAGGTAACAACTGTTTGTATAAACGGGTTCCTATATTTTAATTTTTTGATCAGTTGCAAGTTATTTAAGTATCAACATAATTCGTGTCACATGTGAATGATTTCACTATTGTGAATGAATGTGTTTTTGCAGATGATGCGAATTGTATCACCGAATCATGTTTTTAATTGAGAAAAAAAAATGCTTCAATTTTACAGTATTGCAAAATTTCAATTACAATATTACAGTATTGCCAAACCCTTGTGGACTTGGACAACCACAAACAGATGAATATCAGAATCCAGTTACGTGCAGTGCTGCTGATACTAGGCCTGTTATTGATTGTTACCGCACCATATTTGCAAAATTTATTTTTTCATTAATAAATCTTGAAAAATATTTTAGCAAATCCAGAAAATACTTGAAGAATTATGAAAAACCTGATTTTGCCAAGCATAAAATGTAAGTTTTAGGCACACTTAGACTTAAAAAAACTTGCCGGTGCATGCATAATCTTTATATTAGCAATAGTTTTTGCAGTATCTGCAACGTTGGCTATTTCTGTCATATTGGTGATACAGAAGAGACGACGATTTGTTGTCCAGGAAAATCCAATGATATTTGCAATGAACCACGTGTACCGGGAACGGGTCAAGCGCACTTGAACCGTTATGCATTTGCGCCATTAACTAGACAATGTTTACCATTTATTTATACCGGTTTGGGTGGAAATGAAAATAACTTTTTGTCGCGAGCAAGCTGTGAAGCTACATGTTCTGGTTTGTTACATTTGGTTTGAAATTAGAATTCTCTAATTTGGAAGAATTTTTCAAAAATTTTTATATTCATTTATGCAATGCCTATATCACTTTTAAAATGAATTTCAATTTTTTAAATCAATTTTAAATTTATTGTTATAATGTCATGTCAATCATCTTCTTACAAACATTGGTTGAAATAAATTAAAATTGAATTTCAAGCTATAAAACTTTGCTATTTGGAAAATTTTCAGTAATTTCAAATCCATGTGCAGACGGTGAACCAGCAGCAGGAAATGATGGACAGTATCTGATTTGTTCAGCTAGTGGACCTAATATTTGTCCCGTTGGATATTGGTGTCATGTAGGTGCTGATATTGCTGCCTCTTTGTGTTGCCCTGGTGGTTTGTTTTTCATTAAAATAAAAAATTGCTGAATTAAATTTTCTAAAAGAATTTCTCCAAATTTTTTTGACCGTTGACTTTAACAAGATCTGAACTTAATAATTTTGTAATTAACTTAACAATTTTGTAATAAACTTGATGGGATAGTAATTTGGAAATAAATTTTTGCATCATTATCTAATCTTAATAGATTTTAGCTCAAAATGCATGCCTTTTACCGGTTGCGGAAGGTACCGGACAAATAGCAATTCCTCGGTGGTACTTCGATCGCCGTTTACGTCGGTGTGATACATTTACTTATACCGGTTATGGTGGTAATCAAAACAATTTCCAAACATTAAAGGAATGTCAGGAGAAATGTCCCGAATTAGTGTAAGCGTTTTTTTGGTACTTGATTTGTCCTCAAAATAACCCGATCTTTCATCTTACAATTTCTAATTAAATTATTAGATACAAAGTAATTAAGAGATGAAAATATCAACTTGTTCATTCATAAGTTTTTTCCTAACTTTAATATTCGTGTACCTTTCACTGCTATACATTTTTTTTGAAAAAAAAAAATTTCAAATTTTTTTCTTAAAATGGAAAAGCTTTACAGAAATCCATGTTCAATGGGTGATCCAGCCGTAACCTTATACGGTGACATTTTGCAATGTTCTGCACTGCATCCTCAATGTCCAATATCACATTTCTGCAATATTGGTGCAACACCTGAGACATCAGTTTGTTGTCCATCTTTTGGTCAACCTTGCCTATCACCATTGGCTTTAGGAACGGGAACTGCTTCACTTACCAGGTTTCTTTCAGTTCTTTTTTTTTCAATTGAACCGATATTGCCATTCAATGTTCTTGATTCACTTCTACCTTTGTGAAAGTTTTTATAAATGAACTGTGTTTGTTTGGTTCTTACATTTCAGTACTACTTTAATATTTTTCAGATGGTACTTTGATCAAAATTCTCGGCAGTGCCTTCAGTTTATGTACGCCGGTCTTGGTGGTAATGAAAATAATTTCTTAACAGCTGAAGCTTGTATGCAAAAATGTCCAAGTAAATATTTTTAATTAATTTTCCGTTAATTAATTTATGATTATCCTGATTTAACGAAAATGAAAAAGATTGAAATTGTCAATTTTGATTTCGGAAATCAAATTTGCAAAAAAAATTTTTCAGAATTTTAATAAAATTTCAGTTCGCCAAAATCCATGTCCATTAAATGATCCTATGATAAGTAGAGATAATCAGCTAGCATCAGCAAAATGTAATGTTCAAAATGGTTATTCCTGTCCACCAACTTATTGGTGTCATATTGGCGGTGATCCCGATACTACAGTATGCTGTCCTGCAGGTAATAATACATTATGATAATTAGATAATATTCAAAGTTATTCAAAACAAAGAATCTTCTACAAATTGGCAAAAATTGTACCAATTTCAAAATTTTTGTAATTTAGCTTCTTCGGATCCTTGTCAGTTACCATTATTGCAAGGAATTATCATCGATAATGGACCATATACCCGCTGGTTTTATGATCGTATATCTGGTTCTTGCAAGCCATTTCAATATGCTGGCATTGGTGGTAATCAAAATAATTTCTTAACAAAAAGTGACTGTGCTAAGCGATGTCCAGGTATGAATGCTATTGTATACTAATATTTTGCCACCTCATGGCTTAATTTGACCATACCTCCTACAAGTTTAATTATGTTAAGAAAATGAATCATTATTCTTCGGCATATTTAAGATAATAGAAAAGTTCTGTTTTGGAAATTTATTGTTAATTCACAAATTTATCATATATAATACTGGTTAAGTTGTTAATTTTAAATTTACAGAAGGTAAATCTTTTGCTATCATATCACCGTTATCATCATCATCATCATCTCGATCATCAAATTTACCAGTTGTCTGTCCAGTAGGATTACCGTATCAAGATAAGAATGAAATAATTCCTGTTCACTGTTCCATTACCAATCCATGCCCTGTTAATTATTTCTGTCACATTGGAGCCGATATATCAACAACTGTATGTTGCAAAGTTACCAGTAAGCATTCGAATTCATTAAATATTATGAATTAAATATTATTTCCGTAATGCTTGCGAAAATTATTTAGTCTTAAAAAAATAGATGAATTTCAAATATCAGCTTACGATTTTTTCCATTTTATTGTTTTTATATTTATCACGCCGTTTCAAAACTGATTCGTTAAAAATGAGAAAAAAAAATTTAAAATAAAGGAAATACATAATTATAGTATTTCAAATTATTGATAAAATTTGGATTCCAGCACTTCTTGCACCATGTAGTATTCCGGTGCAAATTGGTCATGGATTGGAGCATATGACGCGTATATATTATAATGCTGCACTTCGGCAATGCATACCATTTATTTATTCTGGAATGGGTGGAAATGAAAATAATTTTTTGACAATTCAAGAATGCACCAGTAAATGCTTAAATGACCAATCAAATGATATACAGTATTTTGATGATGGTAAGTTTCTAGGAACACATAATGTGCTGAAATAAAATGATTGGTTAATTTAAAAAACATGTATGACAAGAGGAGCAATGATTTGTTGACCTCAGAGTTGAACTCCGTCTGTTGTTGTTGTTGTTATTGCTGTTGTTCAGGACAGAACATAGTGGTGAGGTCATCTGACTATCCCTCTTTTCATACTACTTTTTGGGTACAGAAGTTGCATCACCTAAACTAATCATTTATAAGAAAAATAAATTTGATCACTTATAAATGAATAATTTGTTACAATTTTGATCCAGAAAACCGGTGCAGAAACTGCAATTGCACATTAATGTTTCGTAGGACTGATCAAAAAATCAAAAAATGAAAGACCTACTTTCATTGAGCAATCCTTAAAATAAAATAAAATAAAAAAATTCCGACATAACATGACAGAATCGTTAATAGTGATCAAATTTCAGGATTTTGTTCCGAAATCATGCTTTTAAATTTTATTTTTGTAGAATGACAATAGTAGGAGTAGCGTCATAAGATGTTTTACACTAAATATTAATGATTAGATAATCGGGATAATTTTAATTTAAAGTATCCAGAGAAAAGCTAAGCAAAGGAGAGATTGGAAGATGAAGAGAATGAAAATATGCTAATTTTACTGCTACTAATATCATTAATGATATTAATTAGAATTATCAGTTTGTTAAGAACAAATTATTGTACCTTTTTTCAATTGCTAATTACAAAAAAGGAAATTTAAAAAGTTTACTTTCAAGCTTTTTCATCGCTAAATATTAAGGTCTGATGGGAAATGGTGAAATGAATTGCAATCAAGCAAATGGAGCAGATCCCAGCAGCGTACGTAATAATTTTTCAATTGAAAATACAAATGACAGATATGAAATAGTAAGTAAAATAATCAATTAACTTTATGATACTATTTGACGAGAAAAACTTTTCTCCAATTAATCACTATTATAACTTTTCAATTATTAGAGTAATTGATAAGTGAAAAATTACTGTTAATTACCGAGTAGTGATCTAAGCTCAATTTTAGCAATGCAGTTTCCAGAAACTTTATCATCATGTTGTAAATGATACAACAAAAACGAACGATATGATTTCTCGGAATAATTCAACGTCAACCGTAACTGTATCAACAAATGAACAAAAACCAGCGATTAATAATATTACTGCAAAAGTGTTAACGGTAACTAAAAATCAAGAGGACATTAGAAACTAATACAGCAGTTATGTATTCAATATATATATATATATATATATGTGTACAACTGTCACATCGCAAATGAAATTAATTGTTGCTGATTTCAATACAATGCAAATTTTATTTCGGAAATAATGAAATTACGCATTTTGATGGTTGTGAAATTTAAATTTTACTAAATGTTTCGGTCAAATGAAATGAATTTTGATAAAAATAAAATGAAATCCAAATGGAATATTTTCTTTTACCACGTCATTTTTAAGTGATTTCAAATGTCTTCTGCAAAGTTATTTGAAAGCAATGCCTTATTATTTTTTTGTGTTTCAAATGTAAATAAACCAAAAAAAAAACAGAAAAAAGAAAAATTCGCGAAAAGTTGAAAAAAAAAATAAAAAAAATTGCAGAAACACATAAGCGAGGTATCATATTTTCGAAATGAAAAAATGAAGCCATGTCAACCATGATATGACAAAAAATTTTGAAATGTTTTCTTCAAGTTGCTTCGAAATTTCATTGTCGACTTTGATCTTTTTTCTTTTAAATCTGTACTTCTTAGAGACATCATTTTTTATTTCTGGATATTAATGCTACGTTCTTCTACAACTTTAAATGGAAAATTTGTTTATAGTCGTGTGTCTTAGTGGGTAAAATTAATTAATTAATTATTCAGCAACTTGCAATGAATGGCAAATGCAAAAGAATAAAGGGAAAAAAATTGACTTGATTTTTCAAAAATCTTCATTTTGCGAATTAATTTTTCGTTAAATTTTGAATCCTTCCAATTTTGTTTCATCTTAAAAACCAGAAAATAAATTCATTCCAGAAATTTTGAATCTTTCACTGCGTCATCTTAAAACAAATCCACCGATGTATCCCTTAAGAAAAGCAATTTTTTGGTCCTTTTTTAAGAAAAAATATTCATGATCTGGTCGATTATTATTATAACGATGGCATGGTGCATGCAGCTTGCATTACCTGTATTAAAAGGCGATAATCAAAGAAATCTTACGATACTGAATAATTGACTATCCCGGATGAAAATACTAACCGTGACTGAATTTTCACTACTTTCGAACTGCTTATGTAATAAAATTTGCTTGCAACAATTCCACATTCACATCGAAATACTGTAGAATTTTTTTTGGAATATGCCGACATCCTTAACAGTATGCCGATTCCTCACGTAATTTGTATTAAGCAAGAGATTGGTTAAATGTTGCGGGATTTCATTTGAATAGATCAGGGAATGTGAGAGTTGGCTAAATGACTGATCTCATATACTATTTCTATATTTTATAAAAATATTTTAGGTTTTTTGAAAAATTCCTGATTGAAGAGATAAAGATCCTTGGGAGTGAGAAAGAGTGGTTACCCAAAGTATTTTGTTTAAATGGACTGCTGAAGATATTCAGGAATTTCGCATCACCCAGATCGGTCTCTTTTCTTAGAACTTACTTCTTAAAACATCGGTTTTTTGGTTACAAGTATTTTCAGCTCACAAACATTAAACCCTTGAGTTTGTTTATTTCTATATTTTTCGAAAATCATACTCGCAATGCAATTCCATTCGAATGTCAGTACCCAAATGCTGAGATTTCCTGATAGCTCCACAAGCAACATTTTATTTTAACTTAGTGTTGTTTCAAAATTTTTCTTACCACTCTCTCCGCCTACGCTAACTTTTATTTAGGTTTCATCTAAATTGATTGAAATCAAATTAAAATGATATTGCATTTCAGAAAATTTTTTCGCTTAACTATATTATGGGAAAACAAAATCCATTACGAGCTTGATTCAGTAGAGCAATGTGGTATATGCAAGCATAATATTGAAATAAAGAATGATAATGCGATAGTAGAGAAGATAAACAATTCATCATCCCATAAGCACACAAAGAAGCATCTTTGACGTGAACAGTTCTTTATCTGGAAATATGCTTAACAACCCTTGACCACATAAATGTGACAACTATTTGAAAGCATTCTTGACGTGCTCATGCAGTTTAACAGCTTAAGAAATTATTTTGTTCTCGACGAGACTTTAATTAATAAATAGTGCGATCAATTTTATTCAACAATTTCATCCCACATCACCGAATTTCATGAAAATTGCGCATAAATAACTTGGTTTTCTCGCTGGACATCAAAAAAGTAATAACTTTGTTTTAGCCTCAGTCATCATGCTCCAAGCAAGTGGATGACAAAAAACATCTTTTACTTTCGCAGCAAAAAGTTTATTAACCGGTATAGGTAAAATAATATTAACGGTGTTGTTGTTGCAAAATAATAATTAAAGCAAGATTAATTCAACGGTAATTTTCATATCATTGATGTTACCTTTATCTTCAAGCCCGCTCAGCAAAAGTTCTTTATTTCATTTGCTGCGATCAGCTGTTGCTTTTTAAAATTATCATGGAAAGTATTCCAAATGGAAACACTTTTTTTGCAGTAATCGGTAGGAGAGCACTGATGAATTACGACAAGAAAAATGTTTCTGAAAACTTTCAAAAATTTGCAAAGATATTCGCCATTTTCATCGAACATTTGTCCAATCTTAGTTCCAAAAATGTCATTGACATGTCTCACAGGTCAGAATATTCATAAAAAGTAGATTTTCTACCTTTTCCTTACACACAGTTATAAAATTAGTTGACAAATTTCAATTTGCTCATAAATATGATTTGAATATATAAATCAGCATTATTGAGCATATAAGTTGACATTGTAAAAGTATGATCTATCTTGATAGGATTGAAATTATGATAAGTTTACACACAAAAATATTAAATAAAACAACCATTACTTGTATATATGTATCGTTTAATTAATATTTAAAATTAATTTAATATTGAAGAATCTCTTATTTGAAAAACGAAAAAAAAACGGAAGAGGGAAAGAGGCAGCAATATTAAAATTGTGATAAAATTGCTAACATAAAAACCTTGAAGGACCCTTGTTTATTTGACTAAAGAAATTTCTTATTGGAAAAAAAGATTTTGAAAAATGGAATTGGAATCAAGAGTATTTGCCTAAATTCATGGTGAATCAATGAACAAACAATTTACGATATTTCTCAAATTTGAAGCACAGATAAGGTGGAACGAAAATAACATATTGAAATAAAAGCAAATAATACAAGGACAAGTTACTGATCGAAAAACCGGAAATGTAATGGATGGTAAAGACGACGAATGAAATCGTCATGTTTATAAGTTAACATATTTATTTAAGCTAACTTTCTTAAGTAACAAACAACAACTGTTAAATATCTGCAATTCTTGATATTCTTTTCATTTCCCTTTTCACTGTTTTTTACTTCTTATTTTTTTTCTAATTTTTCCGTCAAAGTGTTGAAAAAAATGTTCTGTAAAAAAAAGTTTGTATTATTTACTGTTTCCTTGTAATCTTAATACAAGTTTTCATAGTTCAGTGAATTTCACCCCACGCAATTTTCATTTTAAAAAATCCAAGTGAAATTTTATGTTTCAGTCATCGTCTCCTCTTTGTTCAAAATAACCATGAATCTACAAGCCCGAAAAAAAATCTTAAAATAATGGATAAAATGAATTTCACTTCTTACAAGATGCCCATTGAATTGCAAAAATATTTTAAAAATATTTTCTTTTCAGGATGCATTTCATACCAACACTTTTATTGTCCCTAGTGACAGGTATAATAAGAACAGGTAAATCAAAACCTTACTGTCCATTTTACTCATAGTTCTATTGCAAACAATGACTCTCAGAAGTTGCCAAATTTCATTTATTCCTCAAATTCGTCTATAAATGAATATCTTTAAAAATGTTCATTCAATTTATTACATACATATTTATTTAGTTTAAGAATAAAGTTAAATATTTAACAATTAGTTAGAATTTAAAGTTATTCATTAATGATTGCTTCCAGATGCTACTGCAATTACTGCATACGAAAAATATGGTTCGTTTTTAATTTCTTTATCTTTATCAACAATTTTAAAGGCTGTTTTGAAATTTCGTTAATTTTAAAATGATCAGTGATATTTTTGAAATATGATTCTACATTTTTGAGGATCACATTTTGATCAAGTATTGAAGCATTGTCCAATGGGCGATAAACCGTTGTTAAATGGTTTTCGGTGTGTATCGGACTCACAATGTCAGAATATCTATCCAGAATCTTACTGTCATGAAGGAATTTGCTGTCCAGATGGTTCAGGTGATTCGAAATTTTCCTACAATTATTCACTATGTAGAAACTATGCAAATTTATTGTTTTAATGTTACGGTTCTACTTGTTTTTGCTACAGCAAACTTAGTACCATATGGTGGATACTGTACAATGACAATGCAATGTAACACAGTTGGTGCGATATGCATTTCACATATATGTCAGTGTCTAAGCGACTCACAATACAATGGTCATTCATGTATCGCAAGTAGGCTATTTTAATCAAGAATGTTATCTTGACCGTATTCTATGAATTCTCTAGTGTAAAGTTGTGGAGTGTAAGGTGCTTGATCTGAAATCAATCGCTTTACAAAGATAACCAAGAAGTAAAAATATATGGCATAAGAAAAGGCTGCTGCCCAATGTCCAACTATTTATATTAAAAGTTTGGTTTGAATATACTATACAATATTTTGTAGCTTTGTCTTCACTTGACATAATAATATTTGTTCTAGCTCCAAATCTTTGTCCAGCAAATCAAATTTCAATAAAAGGAAAGTGCTATCGGAAGGTCACTCATGGTTTTCTGTGTAATTACACTCAACAGTGCGGTTATATTGGCGCTTTTTGCATTGATGGAATTTGTCGTTGTCAAATGGGTTATACTTTTGATGGGAGCAAATGCATTTCGCATTCTAAGAGTTAGCTTTGAGAATAGAATTAAGCTTGTTTGATTAATATGCGCATAGTTATCATTATTTTATTTGATAATTACTATTTTATGAACTGCTTTATTTTAATAGCTAGTATGATTTATGGTAAATTGATTTGACAGATTTTCGTTATTCGAAAAAAGTTATGGAGTGATTAGAGAAATGAAGCTATAGTTATTAATTAGAATAAAGCAACTGACAATAAAGCAGGGATGCTGAAGCGCTGAATGAAATATCACGGAAAACGATTAAATTAGAATAGAAAATTAAAAGAACTTGAAATTAATTTCATTAAGCTATTGACAATATCATTTTTACTCATCAGCTGGAAGATATGATAAATTTAATTCTTAACCTATAAAGTAATAATAAGTCGATATTTCAATAGCTTTTTGCCTAGTCTGTTCACATTGCTGCAAATAAAGATAAGTAACATTTCCGTTAATTTTTTCTCCATTTTGGTTTTTGCTTTTTTTTCTTGAGAATTTCAGTTTGTCCTGGAAATCAGATAGCCATTGGTGGACATTGTTATCCATTTGCTCGATTAGGTGAAACATGTATGTACAGTGAGCAATGTATCGACAAATGGATTCGACCACTCATGTGCCTCAATGGGATTTGTATGATCCGAATGGATGACGATACCTCAAAATGTAAGCTTTACAGTTTTGTTATTTGCTGATTTGAATTTTTGAAGCAAGCATTAGCAAAAATATAAATTGTGATGAGCAAAAGTTAAGTGATCTGAGAGATGATGATCATGAATGATCTCTTTTCCCTCTTTTTCCTTCACCAATCAATCAATAGTGGTCAAGCAAATTCGAAATTCTTTTTTTTTTAAAGTAACATGCCATGATCGACGAGCTGAAGTGGAATATGTGAATGGTACCGTCAAGAATTGTTTATACATTCCCTGTACCGTTGGTTACTTTTGCGAGTACAATGAATCCCGGAATGGCGGTCAATTTATTTGCTGCGGTGCTAATGCAAATAATATTTATGGTTTGTTTCTATCCAAAATTTGTTAAAAATTCATCTAACTGCTATTTAAAATTAAAAAACTTCGTTATTTTATTGTTTTTTACAGATTGACAGCACTTGCTGATGATACTGGATAAGAATCCTTATTTACTGAATAATTAAGTTACCTTCATGTTTTCATTGATGAAATGTGCAAAACTTAATTAGTTCATTAATTAGTTTTTGACGGATAGTATTAAAAAAAAAAACTACCTCATAAGCAAGTTATTAGGTTTTATATCTAAGTTTGAAAATTTTGGAAAATTAGCAACAATATTTCAATCTATCCCAAATGATATCGATGTTTCTAAAAATTTTAGGAAAAGTAAAACTTTATCCCGGCACGAACAAGCCAATAGACTGTTCTTCAATTAATGGTTGTCCATTTATGGACACACCTAACTGCGTCATGTCCTATCGTTATGGTTATAAAGTGTGCTGCTCAACAATAAGTTGTTGATAAGCTATTAAAATGTGACAGGAAAGATCTGAATAAGTTTGATTAAAAAGTGATCGAAATTATTGAAGTGTCACATATCTTCACTTCACTTTCTTCATATTGATTATATGAATATGCATATTCTATGTAAAAATTGTAGAAAAAAGTAAGCTTCGGAGACTGAATGCTTTGCTTACAAAACGATTATATTCGCATACTGATAACTGCAGTTTGAGAAGCTGAAAGATGAACGAGTTGAGAACTGATCAGTTAGATATACTTGATAGCTTAACTGGCAAAAATTGATTCTCTTTTTCTGAATTTCGAATTCAGAACTATTTTTTTCTTCATTTCCTTACAAAGTACTGGAATTATTCGATTTTCACGTGACATTATTAGCCTTGAAATTGTTTTTCCATGTGACATTATTGAAAACACGTATTCTTTAAAATTTCCAAACGTCAGGGAAAAATGAATAGTGTATGTAGTAGTATCTGAAGTTTAGATATATCGGAATGCAGTTCGACCAAATTCTCATGATTACAGACTGTAATTTCATTGCGCTTAATTTGTCAAAATTACGCGATTATAATTAGGCCATTTCTTTTAGTATTACCTTGGCTTAGCTGTGAAAAAATTTCAATTAAGCATTTTACACCACTGAAATATATCCAATGCATATAAATTTAATGATTAGTCATCACACCGTTTTTTAAGTTTTTAAGTTGGGAAGGAATTTTTGTTGAATTCTGAGATCTTGGTAATAGAAAAATAATGGCATTATATTAAATCATTGGAATTCATAAACGCAATACAGTAAATCAGTGGGATTAACGAAGGCATTATAGTAAATCATTGGGATTAATTCCTGAAATAATGTTTCAAATTTCACACTGAACATTCTCCAAAAAATGAATCAATTCACGAAAAGATCAAATAAAGATCAAATTTCTCAAACTTGACAGACGAATTATTTTGTTTTTACCAAAGGACAAAGGTCAATTATTATTTCATTATTGATTTTCATTTACATCATTTCTAAACTTCATTCAAAACATGTTCTGATAGAAGAATGGATAAAAGCACGAAAAAATAGCTTAGGAGACATTTAACAGAATTTGTTTCCCACGTAAAAAAAATTAATTATCTGAATTTTAAGTATTACTAAAACTGCTAGTTACTGCCATTGGAACAACAACATTGCGATATTATTATGCATAGCACCAATAGTAGAACGGCAGCGAAGAAAAAATGAATGGTTGAAAACCAAAGTGAAAATACGAAACCGTAATTTAATAAATAAACAATAAATTGGCCCACAACTGTTTTAAATCTCAGTTTCATACACTATGTCAAATTACTACAAATACATTCGAACAAAATTTTCAACAACTGATATTTTTTAAAAAAAGTTAATAAATGAAGCAAATTACCCTATTTTTTGATATATTAGACGATATGACTGGAATTTATAAGAATCAATCATCCTTTCACCTCTGCTATCCTTATGCATTCCAATATCCTCTATACTGTATACTGTTCGATATTCTTGATTAATTCACCAATGAATATTTGGAATTGTCGAATGAAAGATCCCGAGAAATTAGAAATTGCCGTCATAGCATCATTCTTACGCATCAACTCACACCATTCTAAACACTGTCGTCATCTTGGAAAATCCTTAAAATTTTCAATTTGTAAAACTATTCTTTAAAAAAAAGAAAGAAAAAATAAAAAAAAGAGGACGAAGTTTGCAATTACGCGAAATTTCTGGATAATTATTAATATAATTATTAATATTACTATTCATTTAACCTTGACATGTCTCTCTTCACCGTGCACTTCACTGCAAAATTTCTTCCCCTCCGTCACATTTGTTGTTTGAAAATTTCAAGGATGACAGCAATTTTTTCGTTTTTTTTATTGAAAAAACTATTTTCTTTTACTTCAAAAAATTGAATAATTTCACATGTGGGCTCTTCTTTGATGTACTCTTTGATTATAATAATAATAATAGCAATTAACTGCTGACAGTAACGGCAAATTGCTGTTTGGCAAAATGTTGCATATGATATATTTGAAGTATTTTTTTGCAATTGTCAAATTAGTTTTATTATTATCTTTTAAGGCAAGATTTTATTAGCAAATTCTTTAAAATTTTTTTTGCAATTATCAAATTATAGTACAATAATAATTAATTGAAGTAATTTATGAAATTACTTTCATTTGAAATGTGCACCTGGATGGAATAAGTGTTAATAAATCCGGTAAGTGATAACGATGAAATTGTGAAACAAAAAGGAAATAAAAGGCTGTCAAGAACTTTTAACGGATATTCAATTTGATATGACCACTGCCAGTTGGTCAATTACAAGTAGTTACTGGGTGACAAATGAGAATAAAAAGGAAATTAGAACCGAATTATTAATATCATTAATTAATCAATTATCATTGGTCTCTAATTATAATTCATAAAGTTCGATACAAAATGTTATTATATTGGTTTTTACTGTTTTGTAAAAAATGAATTTATATTTTTTTAAGAAATTGAAATTTGAATCTAAATTAATAAATTTCTGAAATGCGATTGACTTGTGTTGATAGATTCTTTAAATTTTTTAGTTATATTAGAATGAAATATTATATAATAATCTTCAATGAGCTATTTCACTTTTTTTTAAATCAAATCTAAAAAAAATTCTATTGGAATCCGTAAAATTTTTTTCAACATCATTATGCATTTTTGAATTATGCAGCAGTTTTTGAATGACAATTCATAAAGCTCAAAAAAACTCTTTAAAAATTCTTTGCAGGTGAAAATCTTGTTTTATTTAATTAGATTTATAAAGAAAGATCTAGATGATTTTAAAACCGAATCCGTTCCAACGAATGATGATCATAGTTTGACATGAAATTGCAATGACACAATAACAACTTTCTAGGCCTAGTTATTGTATATCTGATGAAGACAGTAGTGTTACAATATACAGTATTGAGCATAATGATTTCAGCTAAATTAACTATGATTGGCTTAGATAGGTCATAATTTTTTCCGTGGATTTCAGTTATGAAATATTTCAATTAAATAATTATGTCAAGCAGGAATAATGACAAAAACCTGATGAGGAATTAGTAATTTGAGAAAATATTAATCCGAAATTCAAATGACAATCATCATAATCAATATTTCTCAGCGGTTTTTTATATTATTATTCACTTCTCTATCTTTTCGTCACTTTTCTTTCTCACTTCGCCAATTTAACAAATTCATGAGAAGCTGTAATGCATTTGAATAATTTCGAAATTTGGCATTTAAGAATGAAATCTGAGATAACAATTAATTAATTGAATAAATCTTCTGATAGCATTTGACTGGGTGAAAAAACGGAAATAAAACAAAATCAAATAGAAATTCACTTTGAAATTCAATAACATTCTCTACTTATTTTCATTTCTTGTATCTTATAACTGAAGACTTTTGATGATGCCGAGGATGACCATCAGATGAGCATCATCAGATTGTTGATACATTCATGAATAGTGCCGAGACTGTTGAGACATCTGTTGACAAATCCTGCTTGCCCGAAAACAATAACTTTTTAATCAAATTTTTTTTTGTCAGTACCAGCAAATATAATTTTTGTTGAGGTAATTAAATTAATTTATTGCTGCAAATTTTTACCTTTAAATTTTTACGATATTATACTTAGGATTAATTAACTATGCTATAGTTAATAAAATGCCTATTTGGCACATTTTCATCCGGTAGTTTTGTTTAATTCATTTTCACTTTTTTTTTATTAAATTACTTTGCTTGTACATTCTCATACGTGTCGTGTACGTGTCCAGTTGACGCTAATCTTGCTGATTTCGAGAAATGGTAATTAAAATCATCAATCTGCCTTTTTCAATTATTTAATTTGTGAATTTTTTCATCTGAATAACAACATAACAATCACTACGGATTACTTCTCACCTTATCATTCTTATCACAGCATCTCTATTGTCTTTCAATCAGACTGAATAATTACTAATATCTGATGCTCGTTTGTGTATTTTGTCCCGTATAATTAACGCTATGAAGAGGTATATAATAGTTGATCAAATCAGCTCATTAAAGATCAATTGATGAAAGCATGTTGCGTAAATATTTTTTAAATTCTTTTTTAAAATTTCTTTTATATGAAAGATGAAAGGATTGAAATGATCTTCTAATATTTGAAATTTGAATTCAGCACAACACGATTAATGAAGTGGAACTGCAACAAAATTAAAATGACGCATTGATTAATTATTTGAGTGACTAATTTTAATTTTTGTTCCTATAAATGTATTTGAAATGGATTAGTCTGTTTATTAAATAGAAGGAACAGCTTTTTTAAATGTTTCTTTTTAATTTAAATTTTTTTTAAAAATGGCTTTTAAATTTTTAAACATCAAATTTGCTATTGAAATATTTGTAGTTTCAAGTGTTGTTCTTAAAATTATTCCTCCTTATTTTCTTTTCTTAGTTATCATAATTTTTTAACTTTATTATTTACTGATAGCCCTAGTTCTCGTTAATTTTAGCTTTTAAAATTCCAAAACTACTAATTGAGCTTTTATTAATTTGCAAATGAAAAATGCTTTGTATTAGAAAACTAACACTTTGCTAGCATGAGCTAATGAATTTATAGTTCTTGAACTGTCTTGCAAAAATTCTTTAGAAAAATTATCAAATTGTAGTTGGAAAAACTAAATAATTTAAATGTGTAGTGTAATATCATAAAAATTGTTTTCTATTTTGAAGCAACTAGTACAAACCTTGGATTATAACGAAGTGATAGTGGTCAGATCTTGTGGTCAGTGAGATTGAAATAGACACAAAGAGAAGAATATATCCGATAAAATTACTATGCTATTTTGAATTGGCCCAAATCTTTTAATTGGAAATTTTTGCCAATATTTTTATCGATTTTATATATCACTTATATATTTGAAAACATTCATTAATTTTTTTCGATTTAATGCTCATTGTAGAAAAATAAATAGGAAAAATTATGTGCGTTATGTTTTTTTCCTCATTTGTTTGAATTTGATAAAATTTCAAGCAAGGAAAAGATTTGATTCAATATTTGAATTATAACCAAAATTTTTGGCACTTAGTATATCTGCTAATTAATTTGGATTTCAAATGGAAATTTAACGATAATACCAAAAAATTATTGATGTTATTGTCATTAAAGTCGACATTTCACTTTTTTTGTTAAAATCGATTTATGTTTTAAATGATGTCATCAGGAAATTACAAAAATTTTCATTCATCAAAAGATGTTTCAACTTAATTTTTCAAATTTTTTCAATTTGTAAAGGATGGAAAAACTTACTTGAAATTATTCTTTTAATTATAACTGGTCGAATTTTAATTATAATTAATTACTTTTGCAAAGGCTACAGTTACTACCACAGTAATATTAATAATAGTAAATGATATGATATGAAAGGGATGCACGATACTTACTTTATCGGAAAACGCTATGAAATATTAAAAGTATATAAAGCAGCAAATTTCAGATACCTTTACTTTGAGGTTAAAAAATAGTATTTCGTTTCCAGCGAGAATGGTCTGTGCTAGAAGATGATGAAATTTGCAATTCCAAATATCCAATCATTCAACTCATTTGGTTTTTATGACCAAAATTAATTTTAAATTTCAAAATATGAATCGAGATGGTTGAATATTTCTGCTAAATTACCTAGATATCATAGTTTATCCGTGTTCAGCTGAAATTTAGCCAGTGATCTGCAATGATAACCCAGCAGTAATGACAATAAACGCTTGGTGATGATAATATACTCATATTAAGATTTGTGAACAGTTTTTCTATTACATTATTATTCATTTGCTGTTTTGTTATTGAAAATTTTCAAAATTTTTCAAATTACATTTCGAAAAACTCAAATAATCGCTTTGCAAACAATTTAATCTTTGGATAGCTATTTTCATTCGAATTCATTTGTTGTCTCTTTTCAGCTCATTAGTTATTCAAACTCGTTAATTATTTGATTCAAATTTCTTTGGATCAAAATTTGTAAAATATTTTTAAAAATCATTAAAATACAATAAATATCGAAATTGTTACATTTCTTTTTGAGAAGCATATGAAAAAAAAAAAAATACAAACAAATATAATACTGCACTATCAATCCATAATGCCAACCATTTTTGCAAGCTCTTAAAACGTTATCTCCGAAACTTTACAGTCAAATTTTATACTTTTCCAATTTTATTCAAGGACGCTGCTTGTTAACTTTCTATTAATACCCGGTATTCAGCCACACAATTTAATGCTTGGGTTGTGGTGAAATTTAACCTTTCCTTATTCTGTTTGGAAAAATTTTATCTGACCTTTTCGATATTATTGCTAATTATGAAAGAATTTTCAATTCAATTAAGGCCCTTCATAATTCTTCAATTTTCCAAATTAAAGCTATCTGATCAATTTAGCAGTAAATAGTATTTTCAATTCCTTTCTATCAAATCCTTTATTCAATTCATCTATTCCATGAAGATTTTTAATTTAATCATAAAGTCTAGCATTGTTAATGATACCTTCTTTTATTCTCATTATCACTCATTATTCATCGTTATCATTCATCTCATATTATTATTACATGTTATTATTACTGGTTTGCGAAAAATAAAAAGATGATCGATAACTGATTCAAAAAATAAAAAGATAATCGTTAATTGATTTACTGTATTTGAAATGAATCAATGAAATGGAATAATTGAATCAGTTGATAGGTATGAATTTATGTTTCTAAAATTCCGATAAAATGTTTATAACCGTTTAGTGTATTAAGTGTACTATTATTTATTGTACATAGTAAATTAACTTATTAATGATGTCAGATCATAAATTCATCCCGAACATATTAAGTTGCACGGTTATATTAAAAGATTTATTAGGTATGTTAGGGAGAAAGCCTTATTGCTTCAATGTTTAGTGGCAATCTTAGCATTTTTAAAAGATAAACAAAAAACAGTAGAAACATTGTTGATTTTTCGAAAAAAATTCCCGATCGGAATTAGAATTATGGATTTACATTAATGAATTAACGGTAATTAAAAGAAAAAAAAGCTTTCGGAAATAAAAACGGATATTTCTGTTGGCAATTATTTTTCACATTCATTGTTTTTATTATTGAAAAGCTTTATTTCATTTTTTTTTTAAATTATCAATCTTTTTTTTGTCTGCATATAAAAATAATTTGTTTTTTGGATTTTGATGAATTTCAAAAATTTTTATTGTATTTGTTTATTTGTTTGTTATTTTGATGTGTTCAAACAGTGAAAAAAAAATGAAAGATGCGAAAAAGTTTGCGCAACAAAATCAAAACTTTGACTAAAAGCTCTGAATTTGATTATTTCGCTGATTGTTTCATGAAATTTTCGATATCAATTTACAAATGAAATAAATGGGAAGACAGAAAAAACCGTCTGAAGCATCTGAGGCCACACTTTTTCATTGTCTGACCAGAGGAAAAAGTAATGTGCATATTTTGAAATCGTACCTGTTCTATTTCATGCTATTTTCATTTTTCTTTATTTTTATTTACTACTTCCTTCATCCTACCATGACAAATAGCTAGCCAAACTTACTTGCAATCAATTATCACTCATAAAGAATTAATGATTACTGATAGCACTTGATTCATTGACAAAGATTAAAGATAGATTTGATCCCTTCATTTTCATTTTCAATCTTTCATTTCATATCGCTCATTAGTTAGTTAGAAGTTTGCTTTTTATCTTTAAACCAGGATCAGAGCCTAGCCTATTATATCTTGCCCACCTTGCTCTAATTATTTTTCAAATTTTATTTACTCTGCTATATATTCACCGGTTTTTTTAATCTTAAAAAACGACACACATTTGCATGAACGTCGTCGCTTAGGTTGCGTTCTAATTCCCTTTTTTAGATTTTGGGAGCAATTCATGCAACTTAATATAATTGTTTTTTTAATAGATACGTTGTTGTATTTGCTTTTTTTTCGATGCATATTAACATCAAAATAAAACTTTCCACCAAGTTTAATCATTTCTTTCAGCAATTCTTATTCATTTAGAAAATATTACTACACAATAGAAGTCTTCAGTTCGACTTTTAATAGTGTGAAATTGAAATTGAAACTAATATTTTTATTGAATAAATTTGCTTCTTACTTTTACAATTGTAATAATTGACTTTAAAAACTCGACCAGTGAAAAAAAGCTTGAGTTTTTCGTGATTGGCTTCTCCACTTTATTATTTTTTGGAAGATGTCCCTGCAGGGACTATTGATTTTTAATCGCATTGTTTGCCTAATAAAAATTTCCATGACGAAGGCACTTGAGCTTTCCGAATAGACCATCTAACCAATCCAGTTACTTGTTTCGTCTATCGATGGATGAAGTGGATTTTAAGTAGGCTGAAAAACCTTTGATGACCATTTCAGTCATTTTAATCCGTGAATTTATCATTTATCAAGTGGTCATCAATTCTTTATACGTCTAATACATACTGAAAGATTTCTAATTTTTAAACGAATCTACTTATGAAATATTAATTATTTAACTGATAATTATATCAATAAGTTTTAACACTATTAATTAGCTTTTCTAGGAAGATTTGGTATGGTATACACATAAAGGACAATCAATTGTTTCTCCATCACATCACTTTTGTCCATTTATAAAGTTTCAATTTATAATTAAACAGTTGAAGAAGACTTACAGTTATCAAAATAACAAAAACAAATTATTGGTTTTTCCGTTGAGATATTTTGAAAAAAGTTATAAATGTCACAATAACAATAAAAAAACTGAAATGTAATGTTCTTATGGTAGTTTTATTTTGAGAAAAACAATTACTATTTCTTAAAATTACGTTCACATTAAATTTTATTTTATTATCATTATCTCTATTCTATCATTCATATCAAATGATTTTTTTTTTTTGTTTCTTTCTTTCACTGAAACTATCAAAATAATAGTAAAAAATGCATAAAGGATAATTTCTAACCTGAAACCAAAAAGACTAATCAATTATCGATGTCAGAAAAAGAGAAGTTTTAGTAAAATTTAAATAAAAACATGATTGTAAATATAAAAAAATTTCCTCTCTTTTGCCCCTCCCTTCCTCTCTCTTTCCTTCTCTCTCTCTCTTTTTGGATCATTTTTCCTTACATAATATTTAAAAATGATTAAAGGCTTTGCCTAAATCATAAAAATGATGTCATTTGTGGATTATGTGATGTCAACAGTTTGCAAACAGTACCACCACCATGCAAATAACTCTGTCAAAACTCTTCCATTCAAATTTTCATTTCATTAAAAAAAAAAATCTGAGTAACTTTTATCTTTCGAAAGATCTCTCTCTCTCTCTGTTCCTTTTTCTGTATCCTTGGATTCTTAATTTCATTTTCATTTTCATTGCTATCTTCTAATCTCTCAGTAATCTTAACGACTGCAAATTTTTAAAAAATTTCATTCTTTTTCAAAATTTTACAAAATTTCACTCTCTTCAACTTCCCATATTATGCAACAGTTAATTGCATCGACAAATACATTCCTTTCTCTTTCTTTTCTTCTTTTAAAATGTCATTCTATTGTGGGCAAATTTGCTAATTATTTCAATTAAATGAACTTACAAATTGAGATAGACAGTAAGAGAGAGAGAGAGAGTTATGTTAAGTAAGATGGTGCAGAAGTTTCACTCATTCTAATTTATTCGAAGATTTGCAAAATTTGATTCGATGAAGACATATTATTTTGTTGTGTGAAAATATTTGATATTTTAGCATTAGCGATCAAAAGCGCTTTTCTAATAAAAATCGAAAATTTTAATGAAAAAGGAAAAAACGAAATCAATCAAAGTTAATTCGTACATTCACATGCCTTAATAGTAATATTTCTTGACGACATTGTCTTTTGATTGGAATATTTCTTGACGAAGAATTATTCTTTATAGGCAATACTTTGTCTTTGAGTGCTAAAAGATTGGATTTGCAGGGAAAATATGAAAAATGGTAATTTAAAATTGCAAGGTGTGATATGTCATCATTGTTTGATATGTCATCATTGTTATGTCATCATTGTTTGCAAGGTTTATGAAAATTTTTCTCAAGAGTTTGATCCTTTTATTTATTATTTAGTCAAAAAAAGTACAATTAAAAAATCTTTGATATATTGATGAAAAAAGAACGAACAAATTTTGCAAATGACTAAATGCTAGAATTAAAATTTAAAAAGTGAATTTTTAATTTAAAAAAGACAAAATGAAATACCCAAATTTTGTTTGTTTTATTTATTTTTTGTGCTGAAATTTTATTTCAATGACAATCTTTTAATTTTTCAAGTACCTCATTATAATTTTGAATTACATCTAAAGGTTATTCGAATTCCCTATAACTTCATTTCAAACAATTCATTTTTTTTTCTAATTTACATCACTTTGATGCGTTTTTGTTTTTTTTTTTTTTTTTTTTTTTTTTTTTTTCAAACAGAAATAAGAATGGAAAAAGGAACAAAAAAAAGAGAAGCGTTTGAAGCACCACAAAAGTGATTCAAAATAATTGCTTTTTTCCAATTGTCATTTTAAAAATACTGTGAAATTTAATCTGATGAATTCAAAACATTTCCTAAAAATATATCGGAGGAGGTATGAAGATGTCGTTTTGTCAAGTGTGACAAGTGTGACAGTGATTGACAGACGACGAAGAGAGACAGAAAGGTTATTTAAAGAATTATTTGAAGGAGCAGGTAAGAAGAAAAGTAAGAAGAAAATGAAAGACGAAATAAAAAAAAGGCAATAATTCGTATTTAAAAGAGATAAGAAAGTGAATTTTTGATTTTTGTTCATCAGATCCCTTCCTTACACCTTCTTGGTAAATCTATTATTAGGCAAACGAAGGATTTGTACGCTGCAACCTGAAATCCTGCTTGAATATGCTGGGGTTAGCGAGTTAATCAAAGCCGTTAGGTGTAGGCATAGCTAAAGCGAGTCTGGACAGGACGTTTATGGATTTGACCTATCGCTTGAGTAAGCGAAGTTTATGGTCCTGGTTAAGAAGTTTAACAATTTTCTTGTGTGCATGCATAACAGCAATTTTTAGTTATAGGCTGCATAATTCACAAATGCGAAGCGCTTTCTAACAATAATAGGATACGATTGGCACGGATGGATTTGAATCCCACTGGACTGATCAATAGTGATTCAAACCCTAAATCCACTATTGGGTTTAGGGTTTTTGAGTACCGCGATTTTGTAAAACAAAAACATAATTTGATGAGAAGTAAATAGATTCAGAAAGTTGCTAAGCGAAAGATTTAATTAATAAAAGAGGGTGGATATAAATTAGCTTGTTATTTACAGTTGGTTATGAATCTCACGCAATACTTTTGTTAAAGGTGATTTCAAAATTAATTTTCAAGTTGAATCCAATAAATTTGCTGATTTCTAGGTACTAATTTCTGGTTCCATTAATTACATTAATTTAATTTTTTGACTTTTGACTTTAGTTAGTACATTAATTACACCAATTTAATTTTTGATCTTTTATTTTTACTAATATATTATTTATACTAATTTGGCTTTTGATTTTTGATTTTAATTAATACATTAATTTTTGCTGCACTTCGCTTTACTGCAGGAATGGAAGTGAAGAAAAAAAGGCTTTTTTAATGTGCTTTAAGAATTTTTGTCTATTAGAAGTAATAAATGAAATTTATTTTGCATT
Organism: Mansonella perstans; assembly: GCA_037074765.1. Taxonomy (NCBI): domain Eukaryota; kingdom Metazoa; phylum Nematoda; class Chromadorea; order Rhabditida; family Onchocercidae; genus Mansonella; species Mansonella perstans. Next base: position 100,947 of record JBAMDO010000134.1, read on the forward strand.
GCAAATTCTTTCACTAAAAATTAGTTACAAAACTTAATATGACTCCGACAGTTTTATTGTACTGGTAAATTAGCATTGCTAGCATTTATCAATAAGAATTATTGCATCCATAAATGTAGTCCTCCTACAGTCTTCCTCATTCATCAACAGGCAATCTGAAATATTTTAACAATGCTAAATATTACTTGAATAATTCAGCAAATATATTTTAAGTAGAAAAGGTTCTTAATCGATGAATTAATTTATTTCCAATACAAAATTTCCATATTAGTAATAATCGTTATAATCGATTATTAGTTATAATCGACTAGTTATTGATTTGCAACTAATTTGATAGATTTCGTCTCAAATTGGACTTGTTACAACAGACATACGCTTTTGTCTGATTGAAATTTTTTATAACAGAGATGCCAAACTGAAACTGGTCAATACATAACAGAGAAGAAATATAATAGGAAAATGATACGAAGTAACAAAATGTACAAAAAATTATTAAATTCGCTTGAAATTTTTAGTCACCTAATTATTAAATTTGCTTGAAATAAATTTTTTAATCATCATTTGCTTCGTTAGCTGATTTACTTAGTTAACTTATTTACGAAAGAAATAAAACCATCGACTAATAATTAGTAATTAGTAAAGATCAATTAGTAAATATTTCAAATACTAAAATAAACAAACCTCAAAATATGAACAAATAGGGTTCTGTTAATCGGAATGTGGAATGTGTGATATGCACTGAAATTACATCGATCATGGCTCTATCTATGGACCCTTCCTACTACGCATTTACATTCTTCTTTCTTCTATCATTCCATCATTGAAGTTGTTGCTTTTTATCATCAACAAAAGTCATTATTTTACGCTTTCAATTTCAATTTCAATTAATGAGATCTTTTATTTCATCATTATCAAATTTTGTTAACATTCTTTTTTTTGGTAAATCATAGAATTAATGCTTTTATAAAAATTATTTAAGCAGCACAGAAAAAAGAAGGAAAGAGTTTTGCAGCGAACCGTATTGTCTGACAAATAAATTTCTCGACAATAAAAAGTCATAGTGATATTACCAAAACAGTCAATAAAAACAATAATAAATTTGAAACTCATTGAGTTTTATCATATCAACACAGACATTTTTCGCCTAGCCTGAAGCTTTATTCTGTCAACACAAATACTCTTCGTCTGGCCTGTATCCGCCTATCTTTCCCAATGTTTACAAATATATGATGGCAGCAAAATGATGTTTTGTTACCAACAAACATTCCTTACATTTTGTTTTTTAAAAGGAAAAAATAGGAAAAAACTCAAAAATAAGTTTTTGATCTTTTGATCTTTTCAAAATTTAACATATTTGAAAGAGAAATAAAGTTAGTTAGACAATTTAAAAGCATAAAATAGATAGATCTAGAAATTTCAAGAAATTTTAGTACAACTGTGGAACTTAACACTGAATACATAAAATGTTCACAAAATGGCATTGGTATACTAGGCATACACAATCACAGGCACATACATAAACAGAAACACACACACATACATATTATCTTTATTAGACTTATTTGGAAATAGTTGCATGTGCCAAATATAAAACGATTAAGGTGCTAAAACTGAAGTCTATAAACAGCTTTTTGAAAAAGATGACTGAATTTATAAAAAAGGACGAAATTTCATCAAACTTTCCTTCACTAATTGTATCTGATGAATTTTATGAAAATTCTAATTAGTAAGCAACCAATCAATGATAATTTTTAAACTTTCCCAAATTTTGTTTGTTTATTTAAATTTTCTAATTTTTATCGAAATTTTCTTCTTCAGATATCTTTCTTTTTTTTTTTTGTTCTCATCGCCTGAATTTACTTTTATTGTGAATGCATTGAGCATAGGAATTTCGTACATCTTACACACACACACACGCATACTAGACATACACATTTACAGATAAATACATAAACAGACAGATACACACACACACACACATATACATACATGCCATCTTTATTAGACTTATTTGGAAATCGTTGCATCTATCATATATATGAACTGTGAACTTCCAAAAGTACGATGATAATGTGAAGTGAACTAACTGCGGGAATTGGACCGGATTTATTGGACTGGATTTTTCACCTGGAAAAAACTGACCAAGTGAAGTTTTTCATTTTTATCTTTTCTTCTTTAGAAAAATAAAAGTACAAATTAGATTGAAATTACTTGACTAATAAAAGTTTGTTGAAAAGAGGAGAGAAATAAAGAAAGAAAGGAAGAAAAGAACGTTAGTGCACAAATTAGTTCAACCTTGATTTGTTTGTTTTATCAGTTTTTTTCCCTCCCAATTAAATTTCAACTTTGACCTCATTTCTACCTCTCAGCAAAGTTATGTGTTTCAAAAAAAAACACAAAAAATGTCGAAATTTGTATAAATTACATTGAAGGAATTTTTTGTATGTTAGAAAAATTTTTATGCTAGATTTATTTTAACTTTCCCTTGTTGGCCAGATTTATTTAACTTGCAGTTACTAACTTAATTAACTTCACTTCTTTCAGCCATTTCACATTCCTCTTTTGATTTTTGTTCCAGTCACTTTACCTTTATTCAAATACATTTCCTTATGCATAATTTTTTAAAACTAAATATTATTGCTTAATTGTGTTTGAATGCCTAATCAACGAATTTATTTATGGAATTGATTAATTTATATCATTCTTTCTTTGTTTCTTCATAAAGCTTTTTATTAATTTTCTCAGTTAATTTGTTTCATGCATGATTGTTTCGTCAATGTTTGCTTACATCTGCCATTTCTGCGTCATTTCACAAGTCGAAAATTTTTCATTCAAATCATTCCAAATATGTAAATGGAATGACAAGTAATTAGAATTATCTGTTGCGTCATATTTTATTTCAAGTGTCCACCTTACAGTTAAAATGAAATTTTACTTTGCGCTTTCTTATTTCGATCATTTAGTTGGATCTGTAAGAGATAAAATAAGTTCTGATTTTTTATCTTTTTTTTAGGAACAGTTTAAAATCAACGAAAATGGCTTGCATTCCTCTGTCATCAATAGAATTTAAAATTTTTTTAGTATTTGCTCGAACATTTGCTTGGATATTAAAAATGAAATATTCTCTATCCATACTATCCAATGATAGATTGATATTGCAAATAATACAATCCGATTATTTGATTAATTGATTATTTAGTTCTACTTCTATTTTTTAATCTTTTCTAATTTGAACGACACTAATCGGGGAAGAGAAGGTGAAATGGAATTAAATCAATTAAACTTTCATCAGCATTTCGTTTCTCTCAGCTTCCACTTTTATTCTCCAATAAATTTTTATTTTTGAATTCTTAAGTGATAAATTTTGCAGCATAATTCTTTTTAATATAAAATTGTGCCAAAAGGATTAAATGAAAAAATTTCTGTTCCATTTCAGTAAACAAACAATTAAAATTGTAACATTGTAATCATTGTAATATTATTTATGACAGACTTTTTCATTCAATTTATTTCCGATCGATTTTTGCGTAATTTTTTTAAACCAGAAAAATACAAAACAAATTTTTTCAATGTCATTATTCTTTTGTCATTGCGTATTTGTACAACTGTTTTTTAGCTCATTCGCTATAAATTAAAAAAGTAAAAAAAATTCCATTTTTTCTCAGTTATGCAAAAATTCATTCATTTTCCAATATTTCCCAGCCAATGTTACTTTATTTTTTGAAATTTAAATTGCTCTGAATGTTTTTACTTATTATGTGCAGCTTTGAAATGTCAAATATAAAATTTTATTTAAATCAAAAGTCTAAATCATTTGTGAACCAAACTCAGGTGGTGCAATAAATGGATCATAAACCGATTCGTGTTTTCCTATTGTTGTAAACTGTTTACATAATAATACATTTATAGTTCATATAAATATTACCCACTAAAATTACAGTTTATATTTGGGTCGTTTGATTTGATTAGTAAAGAGTGAAGTAATGCAATTCAATGCAATCCTTAAAATTACTTTGCCATTACTCCAACCAATTGGAATATATAAACAATTGATTGGTATTTTAATTTTCTAAATATTCTGATTTAAGATTGAATTGGAACTCTCTGCAATTATTGCTTTTGTTAGCAATTTAATGAACTCATCTAATATGAAATAGAAATTTAATAATTAGTTATCAAAAAGCTTATTTCAAATGAAACAAACCAATTTGTACTTTGACGATTTATTGATTATAAGGAAATATTCGAGTAATTTCGATAAAGTGATTTGGTTTTGAAAAATTTCAAACCAAAAATTGTTTTGTTAACGTTTCATTTGAAAACTTTTAATGAAGTAACGAAGTGAATGCTGATAGAGATTTGTTAAGTGTTGTAGATTTCATTGAAAGGAATTTGTGAAATTTAGTTCTTCAAATATCAAATTCATAATTCTAATATTTGTTGCTTAATTCTGTGATATCATTTTCAAATTGATTTCTGCGATAATTAATGAAACTTTATTGCGAAATTTTGATTAATGAAATTTTACTTTGAAATTTTGTTACAGTTTGGAAAAAATTGAAATATTTGAAATAGCTAGCTATCGTTGATAATTTAACTCACATATCTTGTTTTATGTGTAGCATATGTTGCCAACTTTTTCTGCAATGTAATATTACACTTTATCCATCGTATGATAGTGATCATATCATTTTAATAGTTGTTATGCCAAATAGATCAGCTATTTCATACTCTAAGATATTAACATTAAAACATTCTTATTAAAACATTCGTTATACAAAAAATGTTTAATTGATTCATAAATTTTTACTAAACTCTCGTGAACTACTCTTTCGTGAACTGAACTTCGCGAATTCTTTCTTGAACTAAAATTTAAAAAAATAGTCTCGAAAGTTCTGCAAACAAATAATTGAATGAATTATCCATCCTAATGTTCATAATAAAACAATCACTTGCTAATTTATTTAATTAATGTGGGTAAATCGTAAAAAAGAACAAAGTGTTAAGTCATTAATTTTTTTAACTAATTTAATTTGAATCGCAATATTTGAAAATGTGGGATTGGGAATGTGTGAAAAGATATCATACAATTGAATGAGACATAAAACTGATGATGATATTTTTTCTTCCTTTCTTCTTTTAATCAAAATTATGGCATGATGTTTCTGTTTCCTTTTTTTTTTGACTCTTATTTTTTGCTCAAAAATTTTTTCGTTCTTATCTTAATGACCAATTCCAATTCCTGCGTTAAGAAATAATAGGTTGTCGGAATGAAAAATGATTTGAGAATTTGGATGAATGGAAAGCCCTAAATTTATCACTTATCACTCAACTTTACTCTTTACCATTATTTACTATTACTAGCTGCTAGTGACCACTCTTATTCTTATCATACATCATTATCAGTTCCTTCAATTTGTCACTTATCACTTAACTTTATTCTTTGCCCTTATTCACTATTCCTAGCTGTTAGTGATCACTCCTATTCTTATAACATATTATCAGTTCTTTTATACCTCCTCTTACGCTCATCATTACCTCCAAACACAACTTATTGTTGTTTTCTATTTAGGTACTAAGCCGAAAAATTGTTCTGTTAGTTATTAAACAATCACGCAGAATTTTTAAGCAAGCTAAGTTTTAAATTAATTTGAGACTTTCATTGATTGCATTAATTTTAATATTTTAAATCATTTAGTGCTGCGTCATTCAACTCCTGGCTCTTCTACTAGGACATGTTGTTCATTTCATTAACTCATATTTGATAATCGCTTGATATGCACTTGATTTAATCCATTTGTGTATGACTCACGTTTATCAGATAAGAATTAATCATTCTTTTACTACTGTAATATTTTAATCGCAGGAATGATAAGTACGATAGAGCAAGCACTGTTGCGCTGTCTTAAGCGGATCCGGTCAGATGATACAAGCAAGGAAAAAGTTCAAATTGCGAAATATATTTTCAAACCTGACCAATTGCATGATTTGGTTTTTAAATTGGATCCAGCTAATCTTGATAATCGTGAAGTAGATGTTGCATTTCCCACACTTCTGGTATTTTTTCACGTTAAACCAGTACAAATTTATGAAACTACAAACTTTCTTATTTTCAATTCATAATACTTGGTTTCACTTTAAAATTACAGTATTCATTTCGTTACTTAAAAAATTTTACAAAATTGATTGATATGAATGCGTGAGTATTACTTTTAAACTTGCTAGGATGATGTTTATTAAGGCAGAGTTGGATTTATCAATTGAAAATCAAAAGTTGTTACTCGATCAGCCAATTGAGAAGAAATGCTTAATGCTTACGGAACAAAGTGCTATACGAGTAAGTAATTATTTTCGTGTCTAATAACTGATAAGAGAAGCAGTAACAAATTTTTGGCTATTTATTGATTTCATTAAACGAATTTCACATCCTGTCTTACAAAATAATTTCAGCGGCATTTCAAGTGATTATCCAATTCGAGCTTTTAAACATTTCGATGTGTATCATATAAAATCGATTTTCAAAATTATTTTATAAATAAATCTTAAATTTTGCTCATTTCATATTTCAAACATTGTTGTAGGAAAAGTATGGAATAGGTGACAGTAAAGTGGCGGAGAAATTCTTGGAAATAATTCAGCAACATAATTTATTAGACAGTGATAATAGTCTTCATATCCTGGAAGCACTGCTTATTTCATTAAGAACACAATCACACAGGTGATTTCAACTATTTATGTGCCTGAAATTTTTTAATAAATTTTCAAATTGCTGAAATTTCAAATATATAACAATTTACAAATAATCATTGAAGTTAATTGCTGATAGTTTTATGGAAATTTTTTAAACCAGAAAAAGACGAATTTTATTCCAAAAGAAAAATTGTTAATTAATAATTAATTAGTTGATAAAAATTCTTTACAGCTAAAATTATGTAATATACTTCAGAAGTTGCTTGAAATCATTTGACAATTTGGAAAAATTTTTAATATGTACATTTTTAAAAATTGTTAATTCATTAATTTATTGAATTATTACAGTTATGTGGAAAAGTTCATAAAATTAGATGGCAGTGGACATTTACAAAGTTTGCTAAGCGAATGTATGAAGCGATCTGGACGTGAACAACATGCAGCTATTACATTACTTTGCTTTCGGGCTCTTTTGAATTCAACGGTATTCCCTGATTCTCTAAAGATTACTTAGAAAAACACTTGTTGGATAGATTTTTTACTTAAAATAAAATTTGCAAAAAGAAAAAATTGAAACCGGAAATGTATTTCAGATCGAAATTTTTTCAAACATAAAACAATACGCTTCAATTATTGAATTCATTCTATGTGAATATGCCTTTTTTTGTTTGTTAGAAATCCTCAAATGATATAGGAGGAATCAAAATTCATTTTAGGTTGGCCGAATGGCTGTTTTATCCTCGGATGATGCGCTTTGTGTCATTGCGTCTTCCACTTGTCTCCAAAGTGCCAAGTGCAAGGTTTGCATCTTTAACCCATTTTCTGGAATTATTGACATTATTATCTATTTCAGTTTTTGACTTCTCTTTTGGGAAAAAAAAGCACCAAAAAGATTCTATAAGAGTTCATTAATATCCAACGAGTGCCAAAGAAACATCAAATTCCTCATTTTAACCTCTAAGCTTATTATTATTCTGGAGATCATTCAATTCTAGTCTTAGCTTATCTTTTACATTAATAATAGTAAGTAAACTACTAATTAGAGCTTTTGTCATCAGTAAGAAATTAGTAATCGAATAATTCAAGGAAGCAATCAATGTTTCTTAAAAAAAAAAAAAAAAAAAAAACGAATGCCAAAATGATCTAAGATTTTCTTTCACTCAAATTTTTAAATTTAAAATTTTTCAAATAGTAAGAAATTGAAATTGGAACAGAAATATTCAAGATTTAATTTATTCTCATTTTAGTGCTTTGTTGTTCGAAACTTATGCAAAGAAAAGTATTTCCAATAAATTTTTAATTTTTAATGAATTGAATTGTCAGTGGTCGGGTAATTATGTTAATCTAAGGATATTAAGATAATTGAAAAAAACTCCTTTTTAACAATTAGCAGAAATTATTACGTCAAGTTTTTAGGAAATTAATTCGTTCCACCACTAATTCTTTTGCTGCATGATTAAATTTTCCGTTCATTTGACCTAATTTGGTGTCAGATAATTGCGCCCCAACTTGGAATAGAAATATACGAGCGGAAAAAATTCGCTTGAAAATATTTGCTGCTTATTTCGTCTCTGCCATCAAATAGTTTTATTTCTTCAAGCAAACAAATTATAATTGCTTAAATTTGGAATTCATTAAAATTTTCACTATCCATTAATTCGCTATTAGTGCAATAAAGTTCCGCATAATAATAATAAGATAACTGTTCAGATGTTTCTGTCTTTAGTTATTTCTTTTTTTTTTTGTTAAAATTTTAAATTTGTAATAAAAATTTTGAAGTGAATGATTTTTAGTGATTTCGAAATCAAAAATTTTAAATTTCTCATTCTTAATCAAAATTATTTTCGTTTTTTTCTGCCTTCTTATTCCCCACTTTTTGCTAATCTCTTAATACTGAATTATATTTCATTTGCATTGAAAGAACTGTACAAATGGACTGTAGAAACATTTTGATAAAAGGTCATCGTAATGTCCACTATGCTATAGTTGCTGTAATAGTAATCAACATTTAAGTACAAATCAGCCCCATCCTTCATCATTTTCCGTCTTTCTCTTTACATAGCAACAACGATTAGTTATGTTGTAAAATGTAAATTAATTTATTGATATGTTTTTTTTGGTACAAATTATTGATTAATCAATACTTATTGAAAATCTGCAAAATCTAGCAAATAATTAATACCTAATTCGTGATGACAAAATTTTAATTAATTTTTTTTCGCCTTTGTAATATTATATATGCTTTATATAAATGTAAAATACATTTATTGATTAGCTGAAAAAATTTTGCAACGATCATGATAAGAGTGTTTGTTGTATCTTGCACAAAATTAATTGTGCAGAAATGCGGTTAGAAAAAAAGTAAAATGCAAATATTATCAAACATCCTAAAGTACTTAATCAATTTACCAGATTTTCTCTTTCCGGAAAATTGCTCATTTTAAATAAATGCAATCATCGCGAGAAAAAATACCCGCCTAATAAGATTAAATTGATTAAGAAATGTTCCATAAAACTAATAATAATTACATGCATCTTTGTTTTTCACTTCCTACTGTATCTAAAAAATTTACTATAAAAATTTACGCATTCATGTAATTGATTAATTTAGTGAAATTCGGATAATTTTTACTGTTAACTTTAACAACTCATCTATTCAACAAATGATCAAAGAAATTTACTGTAATTGATTATCCCTTTATTGCAATTGATTATACCCTTTATTGTAATTAAAATTTACTGTAATTAATTATGCCCTTCACTGTAATTGATTAACTAATGATACAGTAAATTTTTTGGATGACTTTTTAAATATTTTAACTGTGCGAATTCGTTCTCATTTTTTTTTCAAAAATCGAAATTTTAAAAATTTGCTTTCTGAAATAAACGAAACTTAGTAGAAGGAAAAAAATTAGAATGAGGGAAAAATTAAAATTCAAAAACAAAAGTAAACAAAATAGCTATAAATATTATTTGTACTTCCTTATGATTCTTACTCTTTTTTCTTTTGCTTACTTCTTACTGCGCTACTTTATTTGCTTAAAAACAAATTTTAAATTCGGATGATTATCAAGTGTGACTGTTATACTGTCATGATAACTTCGAAATCCTCAAATTTCTACATTCGATATATTAGAAATATCATTTTTTTTCATTGACTGGATAACTTACTTTTAAAAATGCAAGAACGAGATTCTCGAATTTTGGGCATATCAGAGCTAATTTTTCTAATTAACTTAATTAACGAACTTTGAAATGGCAATTCCGGAAGTCCAGAAAATTCCAGAAGGATATGACAATTCTTAGATGAATTTGTTCTACATTGAAATATTCGTCAACAAATCATATTTTGCTCAAATGAAAACACAGAAAAAAGAAATTCAGCCAATGCCTTCATTTCCTCTGAAGTTTTCACATTGTTTGCAATTTATGGGAAAAAATTAATTGTCCTTTTTTAACTTGAAAAATGGAAAAATTCCCATTAAAATTAGAATTGTAAAGAATGGACCTTGAAAAAATAGAAAATTAAAATTTCAATAATATCCAACCGCCCAGTTTCAGTTTTTGATTTCTGACAATTTGACATCAATTTTGTAATTTTATCACTTCCGACCTTTAAACTGTATTTTGTAAATACAATATTTTTATCAAAAAAATGAAGATTATATTTGTTGGCCCATTGACACTAATCGTTAGTTCCACTTTGCGACCAATTTTAATTTTGTCAACTTCAATTTTTCAAAATTAAGTTTTCCAGAAGAACTGAACACTTGTTCGAAGGAGAAAATTGTCCATTCAGATCGTCCATTTCTAACTTTTCATTTCATTAATTTTCAGATTATCCCATTGAATTTAATTGATGAAAAATTCACCATTCACTTGCGAATCTTTCAAGCTTTCCAGGTTGAATGCAAAAATATATTTGTAAAAACTAAGTAAAGATTATAGCAGTTTATTAAGTTCTTTCCCGCAATGACCATAAACATTTACTGTCTTAGTTTTACAACTCGCTCGAAGCGCTTTTAATTTCTTGAAAGTGGACAGATTGCAATTAAAGTCTTAGAACTGGACAGATTGCAGCAATCTATTCACACTTGCGTTCTTTCTTTATTTTTTCTCTCCTTCTTTGAAATTTCACAAAAAGAGAAGTTTAGAATGGTAAAACTTTAAAAGCCCAGAAATCATTCATTTGTTACGCTAAGTAAATTGTAAAAGCTTTTGGTACTCTTTGAAATTTCATTGACATATTTTGGTCTCAATTCACTGAATGTCTTTCTTTCCAAATACAATTTGAAAAAAATGATAATCTTACTGTGCTTTCTCTCTTCCTCGCCTTTTTTCTTTTATTTCATTTGGCTGGATTAAGCTGAGGCTCGGAAGAATGTTATTAAGCCAGGCTAAATCAGTCATGCACTGCGAAGCTAAAACAATAATTTTTTACTGAAATGAGCAAAGTTAAGGCGTGTAATAAAAAGTAAATTCCAAAGCTATTCAAAACTTAATGAACTGAACAATCATTCAGTTCTAAAAGTATTTTAAGGCTTGAAACGAAAAATACCAAAAAAAAAAATTAAACTAATCCCATATGAATCCTAAATCTGGTTTAAAATAGTCCAAAGAACCAATTAACTGGCTCGCAATATGTTAAGGTTCGAAATAGGAAGAGAGTCAGTCAGAAACCAGGAATGCAATCTAGTTAATTAACATTAGATTTAGGATTGTTACTTCAAAAATTGCCCAATAGACAAGTAAATTGCAATTTAGTCCAAACTCCGAAATGTATTGTGGGTGGTATTCATGCAAAATCTTCTGGGTATCTATACAAAATAATCCGAAATCCTTATCCATTAGATATACAATGCGTTGTCATTTAATTAGTTGAATGGATTTCGTATAGAAATTTTGTCGCATTTAAACCATAATTAAACGAATTCTTTATTAAATTGCAGGTTTCAAGAAATTTTTCAAAATCTTTTTTAAAAGTTCTTTAGTATCTTTCAAAGGGATAGAATTAATATTTTGTTTAAAAAATCCTGTTCCATCTCTCCTCTTTGAAGAGTTTTAAAAAGTTTTAAAAAAAGATTTGAAAAGATGATTATAGAAAAGATGATTGCAGATCAGAGATAAATCTAATTATATTTGAACATAAGGAAAAGAATGAGTTGCTTCAAGAGAAAATATATTTTATAGCTCGCTGAATTGGTTTGTTCTGGATATCCATGCAAAAATAATCCTGGAATTCTTATCAATTTAAGGTTGCCAGGATTATTCGACTTGAATTTGTGAAATTTCACTTTAAAATATTCTCATACTTTTTTCAGCTATTACAATGATTTATTTTCCAGCATTAATAATATTCCAGAAACTTCGTTTCTTAGCTGAAGAAAACTTTACACAAAATTTCAAAAACAAGCGGCCAAATTGAAAATGTTAAAAATTTGAAAACTATTTCATCAAATAAGCCCAGAAGTCGATCAATGATTTTTTTTTTGCTTTCAATTGTTGTTTTCAATTGAAAACATGAAAAGTTTTTCTAGAGAGAAAATCACTGCGAAGCACTGAAGTGCAGTGAAATTTGAAGCTTGAAAACTTTCGCATAAGTAAGCACATGCTTCAAAACAAATGTTTAGTTTTGCTTTTTCAAAAATTTTCAAAAATATTATTCTGGAAGTTTCTGGAAAATTGCTTGTAATAATTGCTTTGAATATCAATTAAAAGTTTTTGAAATCAAAATTTCTCATTTGAACAATTTTATACTGCGCGATTTGCAGAATGAATGTTAAAAAGGTTGTGTCAAGAGAGCACTAAGTGATATATACCGATTAGTGGTGACCTTCCACTTTGCAGTAATATCATTGCTCTCAACTGATAATTGACACAGTATTAGTACTAATACTCTTCACTCTATGATTACTGCTCATTCTATGATTCTAGCTACCTAACAGTTCTTCTTCAAATCAAGATTTCTGATGATTTTTCAACAAATTACCCTCTTTATGAACAGTTCGGATATTTTTAGATATTGTGTTTAAATTATTTCTAATTTGATGCAAAAGAATTTGAAATTTCATTTTTTCGATGGAAGAAACAGAGAGCAATGAAAAAGGTTAAATGAAAAATTAATTTAATTAAAATATGTAATTTTAATTTGCAATGACTAAATTTGTTGCTCACTAAAAATTAGTATCGTCAGTTGTCGTCAATCTCTTGCCTTATCAGCCCCTAACCACTCAAATAATTCCATAATTAAATATAACCTGTCAAATGCACGAGCTTTTCACTCTTTCTCTCTTTCTTTCCTTATCCATTTCATTTTCTCTATTGAAATTGCAAATAAAAAAAAAAAATTAAATAAATAAAGTTTTAAAATGTTCTGGTAAAATTATAAGACCAGAAATTGTTTTATATTTTCATTAATTTTATCCAATTTATTTTTTTAATTGATTTTTTCCTTTTTTAAATAATTATAATTAATTTTGACCAATTCATCCATTTCTCAGTTGATAATAATTACAGTTGTTTGAAAAACAAAGAATTCTTACGATTATTGACCCATTTGCTTTTTGTTTTCTGGAATTTTTGTGGATTTCTTATCCTGTAATTTTACATTTTTGTCTTAAATCAATTCGAGCGATAAGTTTGACATGAATAAAAAAAAGTTTAAAATCATTCATTTCGGGAAATTTTATTTTCCACTAAACTGCAAAAAATTAATTTGCCCTTGGATGAATCGAAACCGGACTTTTCAAATCGGAATTTTCTTTTTTCATTTTATTACCACAAAGTATTGCAGAATTAATTAAATGTGTGTTTCGAAAAATCTAACGAATTTGCAAACATTTCATTTCGTCGCAAGTTTGAATTTTTAGCAAATATTTGATGCAGGAATATTCTTTCCAAATGAATTGAACCAAAAAACCATAGTTTATTAAATTTGTTAATTAAAAACCTTTCTCAATTTAATTTTTAAAAAAATCAACTCCCACCATTGCTTATCTTATTATATAAGATAAGCTTGTAAAAGAAGTGTAAGAGGCCTGACCATAGTTTGAGATGCTTAAATTGGCCATATGTTGGCCACATCAATGTTGGCACATTACAGTTGACCAAAAGCACACAGATAGTGCAAATTTAGCATGATTAATCGGATATCAGAAATTTCTCGATCACTGATCTGGAACGGAATTGATGTGTTTTTTATGTTGTAGGTGCTGTGTTATGAAATATTAGCCGGTATCTGCTTGATACCTGATGGTCATCAAAAAGTGCTGCATGCAATAACGGAAGCTCGAATAATCCTTGGAGAAAGGACGAGATTTCAGCGATTAGTAGACGATATTTATCGAAATTACGGCAATGATCGTGAAACAGACCGAGTACGTACGGCTGCAATGAGCCTAATTAATGCACTGCTAAGCAACGGTCCAGCTGAGGTATATATTGATTTCGTTTTAACTTTAACCTTATCATAATTAGCTTATATTTTTAAAAGTGTAAAAATTATAAATTTTTTCTTTTCTATTCTTTTGTATAAATTTTTTCTTTTGTCATTTTTTCTTTTGTATTCCTTCTTTCTCTCTGTCTCTCCTCTGTTTCACTCTTTCTCGCCTTTCATTTACTTTTCAACAAAGGAAAATTTTGGATGTTATGAAAAAGTCAAAGTAAACAAATAAATTTATTTAAAATCTTAGGAATATGTAATGAAAAAAAAAATTCGATATGATCCAAAAACTTATGGCAAAATGTCCGGTGTAAAATCCGGTATAAAACCGGTTTGCATTACTCGTAATAAAAGCGTTCCAAAGGTTAATCGATATTATCCAAAAACTTATAGCAAAAAAAATGTATCCGGTCGGTTTGCATTTCTGATGAAACTGATTATCATATCATCATACGAATGAATGCCTATTCTGTATTCTGCTTGGTGCAAATCTTGCAAATATAAAATTCTCTTCAAGTATTGCGCTTAATTTTAAGTTTTTGATTTTTAGCTTAAATTAGAAATTTTTTCTTTAGCTTCATTTAAACTTCTTTTAATTAATTCTTGAAATTTAAATATTCAATTCATTTGCAATACCAAACAGAAAGCATTTCAAGTGGAAATATCAATAAGATAATAACAAAAATATTTTATATATATATAAGAAAAAATATTGCGATTTGTTTTATCTGTTTTTGCAAGATTTATGAATTTAATAAGTTTGAATGAAACAGCTGCTTTCAGCTAAGACTAAATGCCGAAAATCAAAGATTGAAAGAAGCACAACAAGCTATTTATCACTGCTACGCATTTTTGCAAAACATTCGATCAAAATGACTGATTGAATTTCTTTAAATCTGAGTAATTAATGAGTAAATAGTAACAATTAAAATAATTTAATCACTGACAATATTTAAAATATCTCTCCGATTAATTTATTGCAATAAATAAAAAATATTTACTTTAGAGTGTGCTAAAAAAAACATTTTCTTTATTGTCCTTGCAAATTCATTTGTTAATTATCGTTCCCAAAAGAAAAAAACTATGCGACAGTCGAAATGTTGAATTTGTTTTGTTTGTTAAATTAGAATTCCATAAGAAGCAAAAATTTTCGATTTGAAAATGATAAAAATTTACTTGCTGCTATTTGCAAAATGCAATTCAAAAGTTTTCTCATTGAAAAATTTTAAAAGTGTAAAAAATAAAACGAAAGAAAATCGAAAACTCTTTTCTTTGATTTCAAAAAATTTTATAAAAAAATTTTTTTCGAAATTTTTTATCTTCTGTTTTCTGTGCTTTTGAAATAGTGTAATGAAAATTTTTTTGTCTTACAGAATTCATTGGAATTTCGCATGCATTTACGATTCGAATTATTAATGTTGGGTTTGCATAATATCGTTGAACAACTTCGTGTTACCTCATCGACCGTTCTGGATGATCACTTTGATCTGTTTGAAATGAGTCAACAAGAGGATGAGCAGCATTGCATCAGGTGAAACAAACTTCTTCCTAATTTTAATAATAATGAAGTTAGCAATTCTCGGATTGTTCACTAACAAACTTAAATGTTCTCAATTTCTATGTTTCATTTAAAATATCTCATACATTTAATTCTAATTAAATTCTAATTTTAAACTAATTCTAATTCTTTTTCGAAACTGATTCTTTAACTAATTCTATTTTGACTTATTCAGATTTTCCTGATTTTGATTTTTGTTCTTCTATTTGATTTTTTTTTACTTCATGATACGACAACAAACTTTAAATGACTGAAGATGAGAATTTCACAGTTTCAATCGATTCATACATCATTTTTATGGTAGAAATCAAAGTTATGACGTGAATTTTATTGCGTTATTGAAAAAAATCTCGAGAACTTTTGTTTAATGACAACTTTTGTTTGTTTGTTTTTTTTTTTGACAATTTTTTTTTCGCCCACAAGTCAAATTTCGAAAATCAAATGTTTCTGGAAAAATATCTAAACAATTTTACTGATTGGAAAATTTTACAAAAAACTATTCAATAAATCAATTTTTTGTCTTTTTGATATCAGTCAGTTTTTGCAAGTATTTTTTACGCACCGAAAGAAATAAATAATAGTGATGATAAGCAAAGGTAACTACTGTTATAGTGAATATATCAATCCTAGCAGTCCAACTATCTTCGTCTTAATTTTTTGTATCAAAAAAGCAGCAATTAGAAAAATAATTATTATCGTAATTAAAAATAAATATTATTTTTAAATTTAATTTTAAGAAGTGATTCGGGAACATCAACACCAATCGATGTTGAAAATCCGGTTGATATTGTTGATATCATAGTGGAACGGTTGAGCAATACAATTGCAATGCCACATTTCATTTCAATTTTACAGCATCTTCTACTTGTACCATTTGATCATAAGAATGTCCATATATGGCGGTAAGCTGTGAACAAAATTGTATTTTTCTTTAATTAATTAATTTTCATGCAAGAATTACATTGAAAAGATCAATTATATTATTTTTATTATTAATACTACTCTCATTTTGTTTCGAAAATGATAAATGACAAAATTAATGAAAAATGACAAATGACAAAAAAATGACGAATTTTCAAAAAAATTTTCGTTTTTCGCTTTTTTACCAATTCAGATGCTATTTGCTTGATTGGTTGACGTTGATCAATTAGTTTGTTTTTGACTTTTAGCTTACTTGATGTCGTATTACAACAATTGGTATTGAAAGTGAAAATGGATGTTTCTGGTGATGTACGAGAACCTATTGTATGCATTGATATGAATAAAACTTTATCCAGGTATTTCGATGAAAACCTTTCAAGGAAATAATCTTGCATTATTTAATTAAATGAGTAAAGATTTAATAAATAATTTCCTACTCATTGACAAAAGATATTCCTAGAATAAACTATTGTTATATTTAAATAAGGAATTATTTAAATCTAACTGAATAAATCAAAATTCATAAGAATGAAATAAAAATAAAATTGTTTTAACAAATTTGAAAATTTTGTGAATGATCAATATGTGCCATAAAGAATTCAAATTTAGCAAAAACGAATGAGCACAAGGAATTCAAATTTAAAATAATAAATGGCCTTAAGAAATTCAAATTAACATAATGAATGATCATAAGGAATTCAGATTTAACGTAATGAATGACCAATTTGCAGATTACATACACAATATGAATATGATAATCTTGAAAGAATGTACAATGAATTGGAGGAAGAGTTGCGCAAAGAGCGATTGAATGCAATCGAACTGCAAAGTCGTCTGGCTGATTACGATTTGCGCTCTATTTATTCCAGGTGCAGCAATTATTTAATTGTTATGCAAAAAGCAGGTATAAAAATTAAAATTATTGCTGAATATGAAAACCAATTGTTACAGTGTTTAATTTTCGATTCAATTTTTTTATAGAAGCCTAAGATATCATTCTTGAAAATATTTAAACATTACGCTTTCGAACTTGATTTAATTTCAAACATAAAACATTTTTCACCAATTTCTAATTTTAAAAAAAATTTTTTTAGTATTGTATCTAATACATACAATACTAAATACATATAATTATTACATATAATATTAAATACATATAAATACATTTGATTACTTATAATTATTTTAAAAAAATAATTCTAAGAATTTTACATAATTAATTCAGTAAAAAATTCATTCTGTATATCTCAGAACTAGCGTCGATTCGACAGATTCGGCGCTTCCATCTGATCCACGTCAATCACCAAGTCTATCATCATCTTCGGTCCCAGCGACATGTCCACCAGCACTAATACCACCACCACCTCCACCACCACTACCACCACTATTATCACAGCTAAGCATCAATAATGATCGAATGGTAGCTGAAAAAATTGATAGGAATGAAAATATAAAAAAGATACCGAAATCAAGATTGCAATTGAAAACACTTAATTGGATAGTGATACCCAAAGAGAGAATTGTTGGCACAATTTGGGAGAACATTGATGAGGAAAAATTGTATCAACAGGTTAGAAAATTCCTGTTACAATAACTATTGCAGCTAATTTTCTGCCATCTTTGCTTTTGCCAGGTAAAGCTCAAAGAATGAGCAATGTGTCACTGAGTTTCTCAATGAATGACTGTCTCATACTGCTGCAAACGACATGAATGGTACTGCATGACGGCCATATCTGCGTAATTTATAGAGTAGTTTTTAATACTTGAATGAAATTGAATAAAATTGTTTGCAGCTAGATTTGGAAGATTTCACACAAAATTTTTCAATTAGCAAAATATCAGCTGATGAAATGGAATCAATAAATGAAACGCTACGTCGACACTATCGTCCTGGAACACTCATTTCTGTCATTGAACCTCGTCGTGCACAGAATTGCACAATCATGTTATCGAAACTTCGATTATCAAATAAACAAATTAAACATGCCATTTTATCGATGGATCAATATGGCGAATTACCGCGTGATATGATTGAACAGGTGTGATGATTGAAGTTACCAACAATTTAATTGCATTTCTATAAAAACTTTTAAGCTTAATCATTTTTCAATCTATCAATTTATTACAATTGACAAATACCTTGTAAATATTTTCTAGTTCAATATTCCATTTGTAATTTTAAGCTTGACCTTTTCACCTTCCTCAGTCCTTAATTTAATTTGCTACAATAACAAAGGAACTTGAAAAAATTATAATAACTTATGTTTTTCAATTTATTACTTTTCCCATCAAAAAACTCATGTTTAAGATTTTTTGATTTTTAGTATTTAAGGTCTTATTTAAAGTCAGCCTAGGATTTCTTTTAGTAATTTTTAAATTTCAACCTAGATTTCCTTCAGTAATTTCTAAATTTCAACATCTAAGTTCTTTTGTAATTTGAAGTCTTTTTCGGATCTTGTACTTCAAATTAGTTGGACGAAATCTGAATAATTGAAAAATTTCATTGTTAGATGTTGAAATTTTTGCCGACCGAAAAAGAAATCATGAAATTAAACGAAATTGTGGATAAATACAAAACTGCCAATGTATTATCAATAGCTGATCGGTTCTTTTATGAAATTAGCAAGTAAATTTTTTTCTTTCTTCTTTTTTTTCAAATAAATTTGTAAGTTATTTTGAAATTTCATGGTGTGAAAAAAGTTTGTAACACAAGTCAATGAGATTGCAAATACTTTGTTAAGTTATTGGAAAATAAATTATTAAAATTTTTGAAATGTATTTTTTCAGTATCCCTCGACATGAACAACGACTACGCTGCTTGCATATCATTAGTACATATCGAGAACGTCTTGATGACATTTCCAATAGCATTAAAAGTAAGTTATAAAAGATGTTTGTAAATACAATGGACAATTTAAAGGTCAAGTTATGAAAAGTTTTTTTTCTGAAAAATTTCTGAAAAAAAATTTAATTTTTTAAATTAATGGCATCTTTTTTCGTTCAGCAGTGACAAATGCTTCAACAGCTGTAGCAGGTAGCAAACGTCTAAGACAATTGCTGCGCATTATTCTAGCACTTGGGAACTTCCTGAATCGCGGGAAACGTAATGGAAATGCTTATGGTTAAAGTTTAATAAAGCTTTTTTTTAGATAGCATAAAAATTAAAATTAAAATTTGAAATGCATATTTCATTGATTGACTGAGAAAAAGACACAAAGCTGATTTGAACGATACTATTAATCGATTAAGTAATGTTTTCAAATTTTGAATCGTTCTTTTATAATTTCAAATTGAAAGCAATTGTATCACATGATAGCTATTTTATAGGATTTACATTGGCTTCGTTACGACTGATCACAGAAGTACGAAATTCCTTGCGTTCTGATCGTAATTTATTGCATTATATTGTTGAGGAATCTGAAAACAAGAAATCAGACGTGTTACGCCTAAAACGTGACCTGGAAAGTATTTATCAGGCTGCTAGACATAGGTTGTATTCGTTGATTTCTTTTGGAGCTTTGAAAAATTTTAAATTCTTGAAAATGTTTTTCGTCATATCAAATGAGAAAAGAGCATTTTAAAGAATTGTCAAATGTTTTTAAATAATTTAATGAACTAATTTCTCAATGTCCTACCATCTATTGCAGTCGTAAAGAAATCGAACAAGAACTATGTGCATTACGTAAATCAATCGCAACTGTAACGCAAGCGTTACGTGATAGTGGAACAGAAAATGAACAGGATACATGGAATGACGATTGTAACAAGAGCAAGGATCGTTTTGCAGAAGTGCTAAAGAATTTCCTGAACTCTGCTGCAAATGATTTTGTACAAGTTGAAAAGCAGTACGGTGATATGGATAGCAAAGTAAATTAAATTTTGAAATGATTAAAATATCTCTGATAAATGTATCTTCTATTTTTCTCTCAACGCTAGGTGATTATTTCGATACATAAACAGCCATTGTAGTCATTACTCTTTACATGACTCACATAAGTCAGTCAGTGGCGTATTCTTATGCCCACGTCAAATTGTTTTTGGAAAATTTAACTTTTTTATAAATTCCCAAATTTAATCATAGAACGAGATAAATAGAGGCGAATTAAACATGTCATGAATTAGACCTTAAATTTTTCCATTATTTGGATCCATTAGATCTTATTTGGATCAACCATAATTTATTTTCAGTTCCGGATGTGTGCACGAATGTTTGCAGAAGAACCAAAAAACACTTCACCCGATGATTTTTTTGGTATTCTCTCAAAATTTTTGACCGCACTGACTGAATGCCATCAACAGATTTGGGAGGAGCACGAGAACTTGGAGCGACTTAAAAAGCAAACATTGGCACGATCAACAATGCCTAAAAAATGTAAGAGCGTTTTAGCTTGGCTTTTTTAAAAGAAGAAATTTTTTTTTCTTGAAAATTAATTAAAAATTAAGTTTGAAAATTAATTAGAGTCAATACTTCGAAGAAGACGTATTTCAATTGCTTCCAACGAAAAAATTCATTCAAAATATATTCAAAATAAATTTTCAAAATTTCAATTGAATTTGCTTGTTTTTTATGTACCACATGTAAAGACTAATTTTAAAGTTGGAAATTTTGAAATTTTTTAAAAATTTATTGCAAAAATTTTAAAAATGACTTTTCTTATTTTTGTTGTTCATTGATTAATTTCAATAAATTCAGCTGTTGTACAGAGTGTATTGACTAAATTTTAAAGTTTTAAATTGCTAAATTTTTCTAAAACTTGTTGCAAATTTTTTTTTAAATGATTTTGCTTATTTTTGTGTGAATTTGCTTAATTGCAACAAATTCAACTATTGTAGCTCGACAACAAAATAATCGGAGCCGTGACTTCGACCAACTGGTTACAGCTTTACAAAGTGGTGAAATATTTTCCGAAGAACTGACACGTTTAAGGACATCGTTTCGTTCGCGGAAGAAATGAAAGTTTTTTTTAATTAAAAAAAAAATTTGATGAAATTTTTGCGGAATTTTTAATGAAGCTAAAAAGGCTTGTTTCGTCAGGTTTCAAAGTTGTTATCCAAAAAAAAACTTGTAAAGCTTCATTTTTGATTTTTAATAAATGAACTATGAAGGAATGTAAATGAAAGTGTCAGTGTAATTGATACACTGATACACAGTATATATTATGATGGAATTTGGTCACTTAAATTATTTGCTTCATCATGTTTATTCAGTGGGTCAATCAATGTACGAATGAGTAGCTTTAATTACTTTTAGTTATTAATTATTTATAATAATCCTGTGCATGTAATTCTTTGTCTGTTTCTCTTGGGTGAGTTTTTTTCTGCAAGTGAAAAGAAATTAAATGAGTAAAATTGAATTTACCTATTGCAACTTTTGCATTGATTTAAAATTTCATACGATTGTTCGATGTTTGCAAAATGAGCTGAAATTATGGAAGATGCATTTAACTTTGAAATAGTGCCTTATAACAGAAGTTTAGTAATTAATTTATACATTAAATAAACAAGAAAAAATTTAATAAAAAAATTTAAAAATAAAATCGATAAAATTATCATTGTGTTAAAATTATTTATATAATGAGTAGTTATTGATTTTAATAAATTAAAAATTGAAATATTTAGATGAATGATAAAAATGTATAAATTGTGTAATTGCTAGTTTTTTAATTATCACTATCATCAGAATAACTCGGCATATATATATATGTAAATGTACACTTTATGATTAATAATCATATGGTGATAATCTCAGGTGGATTTTAATTGTAGTTAGCTAAAACAAAATTTCTATTGCTATTATCAACACGTTTTTCTGTTTTTTATTGATCCTTCTGTCTAATCTCTTCCATTTAACCTGTCCTACAATGGATGAAAACTTTTTTGTCAAACAATATCCATTCATATATGTAGGATTGGGGATAAATTTTTTTTGCATCACCATCATCTGTGTAATATCACATCAAAAATATAAAAATGAAAAAATTGCAGAGATGAAATGCTTGCATGCATAAGTTCCGCAGGTCAAGTTTATTTTAATGTCAACAATTTTTTCAAAGGGCAAAGGTCAGCAGTATATGTCATCACTACATGTCAGGAAATACAAACGAAGAACAGAGTTCTAAACATGCCTTTCTTCATTTCTTGTTTGTTTTTTTTTTTCTGGAAGCGAAATTGAATGATATTTACAGCAGCAGCAGAATTCACTGAATACATTCTTCTCTAATACATTCTTCCTGAACACATTCTTCCAGAATATATTCTTCCAAGAATCTTTCATATATTTTACCTTAATTCATTCGTGCTCATACAACATATGAGACATATTCTCTTTTTTCAAATTTAATTTTTTTTTTGACAAAGAAGAGACAAATCTAATATACTAAAAAAAAGCAAATAAATAATTTCATTTGCTTGAAAGATAATTTAAAAAAAAAAAATAGATTTGAATAGTCTATTATTCTCTCTGCAAATTGTTTGAGCCTTTTTGATATTGAGTGGGTGAGTTAAAATTTTTAGTGAAAAAGAAGAACTAAAATCTTTTTGAGTTAAAAAGATGACTTAAAATCTTTTTGATATTGATTGGGTGAGTTAAAATTAGACTTGCAAAAAAAAAATTTGTTTGCTAAAAGCCAAACTTTTAACTTCTAACTGCTGCCTTCTCATTGGTTTAAATGTTTTGAGAATTTCACTGGTAAAAATTGTTATGTATGCTTTTCGATTGCTGTACTCGGGGTAAGAACTATCATTTATCATTCCACTCAACAAGGCTTTCCCCTTTTCTGCTTCGGTAAGAGACAATTCGATTTTTCATTTTTGTTCATGTATGATCATTCAGTGATTTGTAATCAGCTGATCCACTTTTTCAAATCTAATTTCAAACTTTCTCTTTTGCATTTATTT
This sequence comes from Mansonella perstans, assembly GCA_037074765.1. Taxonomy (NCBI): domain Eukaryota; kingdom Metazoa; phylum Nematoda; class Chromadorea; order Rhabditida; family Onchocercidae; genus Mansonella; species Mansonella perstans. Next base: position 124,454 of record JBAMDO010000134.1, read on the forward strand.
TCAGTCTGCTAAGGAACAACTCTGTTTAGATGCATAAAGCAGTCAGGATTTCACGAGCAATCAAAATGTAATAGTCTAATAACTTATTAATTTCAATTAACTTACTTCTCTAATCAAAAATCTTTGTCATGCATCAAATATATATGCACACGATATTGTGCTTGAAATGTTTTTTTTTTTTTTTTTGGCATTTGGTAATCGATAAGTTGAAATTCTTGAAGACATACTTCATTTGAATTACGCATCATTTTTTGATCAGTCGATTATTCAGTTGTTGGCTTTCAATTAGTTGACTCATTTCTTCAAATCCTTTCAAACTTTTTCTTTTGCACTCTCACTGTATTAGTTCATCTTTGATCTCTAATTTCAAAAATGTGTAATGAAAACAATTATCGTCAACAAAATTTATCATTCCTCAATGATCAAATTTTCAAAATATTTCAATTCACTTTTCTGTTTTTCTCCGTTGCGGTAATAACTTCAATAATAGTATTTCTACCGTAATTTGAAGAGAAACAAGTATGTATTTTTATGAGACATTTCATGCCATATTTAACATAACCTATTTTATTTTATTCTTACAAATATTAAAAAATGGAATTAAATTATTTAAAAAATTAGAATGGACGATAATTCAATTCAGACTTCTTGTCATCCTTGCTTTTTATAAAAAAACAATTTCCTCCTTCAGCAGTTATGAAGTTACAATAATTTTTTTTGAGATATTTCGAAAATTTTCAACTCTAAAATTTCAAAATTATTATTTAACCGAAATTTGTTCTTGTAAAAATCTCTTTTTTTTTGCGCATTTTGATTGATTTGGAAAAATTTTAAATCAATATCATCGATCAGTGATTCTTCATGCCAATTTGTCATGCTTTGTCCTCTTCAGATATTTTGATTCAATTTTAATTTCTTCACTATTTCAGTCATTCTCTTTTTATCAGTTATCATTAAATTTGCCAAAAATTTCAATTCATCTATCAATTATCAAAATCTCGCAGTGATCACATTGAATTATTTGTCGAAAAACTTTTAAGTTTTTATTTATATTTTCCTTTGGCCCCAATAAATCTCAATGATCTATGTGCATGAACAAAACCGATGAATAATTGCAGTACACATCAGAGCAGATATTATAAATGGAAAATACTGTATTGTTATAAAATCAATATATTGTGTGTTTATAAAAGCCATGCACTAATTTTGAACTTTTTTCAACTAGCATCTCGTTTGCAATATGAAACTTCTGTTTCAGACTGAGAATGAGTGGAAGAGAAAGAAAATAGGACAAGATAAGAGGTAATAAATCAATTCTATCTTAAAATGAGGAATTACTAAGTTTATTCTTGTTGTAGTAATATTTCATTCATAATTTAATTAATTAATTATCAGTCAATTTTAATTAATCATTGAACCATTTACATGAATCATACTAGATGTGCCACTTGTGGATTTCTTTATCGGTGACTTAAAGCATTTCTTGCACTGTTTCATATTTTTTTGAGAACAAGAAGAATTCATTATCGTCCCAACTTTGAAGTTCGAACTTTGTCGTTCCCAATGTATGTATCGGTGTATTCAAGAATAATTGATGTTTCCTCATCACTGATTTTTGATACGAGACTTGACGTTAATAATGTTTAATTACTGTCGTTTTAATTAGTTGTTGACTTATCAGAAATTTCGAAAAAAAAAGATTCAGTGGGTAAATTGCCCAATTGTCTTTCATTTAATTATAATTGAATCTTATTTATTGCATTTTCAATAGCGCATCAATTCCTAATATTGCATTGCAAATTGTTTTTTAGGCATTTTAACCGATAAAATGACAATGGTGCAATTATTTGATTTAATAAATGATTCACAGCAACCGGCTAATGGTATACAACATTCGGCTAATAATGTAATCTTATCAACAAAAATTGCTCAGTTAATGAGAAAAAGGTTAATAAAGTTTCTGCTATTGTTAATTGCTTCGAAATAATTATTTAAAAGGGAATAAAAAAAAAATTTAATGAAATATGGCGGATTTGACAATACGACAGGATACTATACAGTTGGTTTAATATGAAAAATCAATCGTTTAATTTATGGGCTCATAAAACTTTTTCTCCTCACCTGATTAATCTTAGCAATGACACTACAATATAAATCAGTTAAAATGTTTAACTGATTCATTGCTTTACGGTAAACATTGCTGACAAAATTTTAAGCTAAATTTCTGAAATATTTCTTATCTTTCACTTTCTTTTTATTTTTTAATATCTTTACAAGGATGCAATCATTGTTCACAAATGAGCATTTATCTTTTTTTATATTAATTGCTTTTTTCTACAAAACTCTAATTAATTATCTTTTCAATTCTAAAATCCAAACTTTACGCCATTTTGCATTTAGATAGATGTTAGGCAGTTTTACATCTTTTAATTTAGGTATTCTGTGCAAATTTCATTGATCACTTTGGTATTAATTCTCCTGTCCCTTCCATTCATATTATCCAAAAACTCATTTTAAAAACAACAAATGATTTCTAAAGAAATGAAATACTCATTTCTTTCTGAACTGATAAATCTATTAGAACTGATTTCACTACAATTACTTAGCGACGAACATTTTTGAAATTTCTTAGAGTCGACAAAATTAAGAAATGAATTTGTCATGGAGGTCCAATAAAAAATGCATCTTTGGATATAACAATGAAGTAAAATTTCAATCTGTTCTATTTGTCCTTTTTTCTTTTTGCCCTCTTGCTTCACTTTCCAATTATTGATTGCCGCAGAAAAGCTTACAAAATACAAATCCATCACTGATTTTTTCCATTCAAAAAATAATTTCATTTAAATGCTTAGCATTCATTACTTATGCTGATTCGCGTGATGAAAATACTTTATTTGCTAACATTGCCAGTGTGTAAAAAGCTTACCTTTAATTGTTACTTTTTTTTTATTAAAAAGTTTCAAATGTTTTTAAGCATTGCAAAATTTCATCAAAAAAAAAAATGAAATATGAAAAATTCTCGACAAAATTTAATCCCGAAATAATTATTTTACAAACATCAGATTTAAAAAAAGAGGAAGTTTTTGTCAAAAACACAATTGGCCAAGAAATTTTGTAACCCAAACATTTGTTCTATTCTTTACATTAAAATAATTATTATAACCCAAACATTTGTTCTATCCTTTACATTGGAATAATTATTATAACCCAAACATTTGTTCTATTCATTACATTGAAATAATTATTAAAAGAATTGATTCACTTTCTTGCAGATCATTGGATCTTTTACTCGCTGTTACAGCGATTGCATTTTTTGCTTCTACCATAGTTTTGGCAATACTTTTGAAAATAAAATGCAATCATAAAGAATCGGTAATTTCAATTTCAATTCAAACTTGTATTTTTCTATTTTAACTTTCAGTTTCAAGCTAAGAGTTAGTTATTTCAATTTTAAGGTAATTACACATTAATATATATATTAATTGTACTATTAAGCAAAATGTACTGATACATATAAATGAATTATTATACAGTTATGTTATTAAATAAGTCACCTCATTCATTCAGCTAAAAATGATGAGTTTGTAGCAAGGATGATGCCTCAGATATTAAGTAGAATTAGCTGATAATTTAGAGAAATTCGACAAATGTTTGCAAGAGTTAGCTGATAATTCAATTATTACCGGAATAAAAGTCAATTAATGTCTTTACTTAAATTTTATGTAAGTAATTTTTGAAAAAAATTTAGTTTGTAACAAATACATTAATTCAATGCAACGATTCAACAACGCTACCATCTTGTGAAGAACGGCCAGAATTAAAATGGCCAGAGCCAAGCGGAACATTACTTGCGCGTTATAAGCGAGCAGCTGTCGCAACCGACAGTGGCATATGTAGTGGAATTGGAAGGTTCATAGTTCATGTTTGGCTTGTCTTGAAAAAGGAAACACAGAAGTAACAAGACTCAAAGTTACACTTATAAATAGCAAAGTACATAAGTAACAAGGCTCAAAGTTACTTATACATGGTAAAGTAACAAACAAGTTGCAAAGAAATGGAGAAATTAGCTTCCGCGCGTCTTTTTGAATGATTCAAATTTAAAATTATTATTTAAAATACCGAGAGCATAACTGTTAGCAGCTGTTTTCATCAAAAATTAATTAAGCAATTATTATTAATTCATAATATTGTAATAATAGCAGATATTCTTTTTATTTTATAATAAGTTTGTTTTTATTTTTAAAAACTTATGGCATTGTTGATTTCATTTTGTAACTTTTGAATAAGGAAGTAATCGGTTTCATTTTCTATTAATTTTAATTTCTAAAAATCAGAACGATTATCGCAATTGAAAAGTGTATGGTTGGGGCAGAGGTAACTAGTCCGAATATTGCTGCTAAAAAAAATTTCTAACTTAAAAAAATTTAGTTCAAAAATTAACATGTACTGATAACGCGAATAGTGAACCATCCCTTAACATTGATATTTGGATGTTTTGATAAATCAAAGCTATGAAATGATTTTCAACTTTTATAAAAACCTTTTAAATTTCTGTAATTTTTTAAAATTTCAATAATTTAAGAGATATATTTGTGCTTGGCGGTAATGCGATAGATGCAACGATAGCAGCATTGGTGTGTATTGGTGTTGTAAATCCACAAAGTTCCGGTTTAGGTGGTGGATTTCTGATGACCTTATACAATAGGTCAGCTTTTAAAATTGGACTTTTAAAATTTAAAAATTCTAAATTTTTAAAAAAATCTCATTAATTTTTCGTTTCCTCTTTTGCCATTTCTTTATTTGTTATCCGTTTGTTGTATGTTTTGCTTCATAAATTTTTCTTTTAATTTTGAAAATCGTTTATTTGCTTATTTGCTTAGCATTTCTTCCTTATTTCCCTTAATTATTCGAAATCTATCGTTTATTCACTTTTTTATTCAGCTTGTTAATTTTTTATTTTTAAGCATGCCTTTTAATTATTTATTCATCATTTGTTTGCACAAGCTATTTGTTCATTTTATTTTATCACTTGTCTATTATTAATTTAGTTATCGATTAATTCGTCACTTCATAGCTGTTAGACAAATATAAGGTCTTTTTCGTTTGCTTTTCACAACTTTTTAAACTTTTATTTCCGAAATTCATTTCAACAAACGGTAAAAAGTTCGTTTACGTACAAGTTCACGTACACGCCAAATTACAATTTTGCTAACTAGATGAAAAGTGGCACGTATGCTGGTAAAATTGGAAAATAAGTAATTTCAGCAGTTCAAAGCGTTGTATAGTTGTTAACGCACGTGAAACTGCACCAGCACGAGCAAATACAACAATGTACAATGATTCGCCAGAAGATGCTTTAAAAGGTTTACTACATTGCTGAAATTGATCGATCTATTTCAATAGTATGTCTTAAAAGAGGGCCGAAGACAATGGAATGACAGTAAGCGTGACACTGTATTGGACAGTGAGTGACAGTACTATGTAGCATTCAATTCAGTATTTAAGTAATCAAGAACTGAAATTGATAAACATTTTGGCTTAATAAAATCTTGAAAAAAGTAAAGTGCAATCTTATGATACGTTCAAATTCATTTTTCATCTCCACCCGTTAACCTTACACATGTAATTCCAATATAATATTCTAGTAAATAATTTTATTTAATTAATTTACGTTAATTGCTTTATTAAATGCACTGGATTTTATATTGGTAAGATGTATAATGAAGCATAAACGTTTAGGATACCGTGCTATTGCAACACCATCCGAATTACATGGATTATGGACGGTATTTTCACGTTTTGGAAGTGGTAAAATATCGTGGTTCAAACTAATTCAACCATCAATTAAATTAGCATTGGAAGGATTTCCAATTTCCGCATCTTTAGCAGAAAAACTTGCTGCCCAAGAAAAAGATATATTGGCTGAATCATCATTAAAGTAAGCTTTATCTTAAAAGTCGTTTTTCCCAAAAAAAAAATTCATTGGCTGAACTTATAAAAAGGAGAAATTCAGGTGTTAATTAATTAACCACGAACTTAACTTGACCTCACTATTGTAAGATTTAACAAATAACTTTCTTCAGATATCATAAGTCAGGTAAAATTTCCACTGCATTAAAAAAAAAGATCGGCTTAATCATGATAATATATTTTGGGAGAATATTTGTGAATCCAAAAACCGGAAGGTTGTACGAAGAAGGTGATATCATTACAAATAATCATTTGGGTGCGACATTACAGCTCATTGCAAATAGTTCCGATCCAATACAGCTTTTCTATCGTGGTGATTATTTTTTTAGTTACCTTTTTTCTTCTCAGTACTTTTTTTCACGTTATAGCCTATGTCCTGAAAGTTGTGATGAGTTGTCGTTGAGAGAACGAATTGAATTGACTGTTGTGTGGTCTCAATCTCAAACTTGGGTAATTAAACCTTTATTAAATTTATTAACGAACGCGGACATAATTAAAAACATTAACAAACGCGAACTTAGCAAACGTAAACGTAATAAAAATGTTGAAAGAACTAGATGAAGAGACAGATGAGTGCCGTTATGAAGAAAACAGTTAAGATGGAAATTTGACAGTCTATTTATAGTAGTAGAAGGAGGGTCAATGACGTGATGAGACGATTATAATATCAAATAATAAAGGATAAAATAATGATGTGATGGAGAGATCATAAGATCAAATGATGAATGATAGAATAATGACGTGATAGGTCGACCATAATGTCCTTATTATTTATCTGCGGCTTAAATTATTGGATGTAAGACTACAAAAATAAGAAATTAATCTTACATCATAAAATTAATTATATTTATTTACCTATTGAAAAATTCGCTGTATGGGTTTCGCGACAGCCTAATCTACGTTGTAACATTCGGTTGCTTATTGTAAAGTATATTGCTAAATTAATTAAATATCACGAAATTATCATTATATCATCATCATTATAAATGTCACGAAAAATCATGAAATATGTTAGCTATTTCGACAAACCAAATTTTGATATGCTATTTATAGCAGAATGACCTGCTATTTTTCAGGAAAATTTGGAATGATACTTTAGGTTAATAGTTTTTCACAAAGAAAATTTTCAACTAAACTGATAATGTTAAGCAAAAAAAAAAAAATTGTTATGAAGCAAAACTTCAAAAAAGAAATGATTTGTGTGAGGAATTTACTTTTGTTCGCTGATCTCTCTTTACGGAGCTCCATAATAATTGCGCAATGTTTTCATTTTTAATCTGAAGAGAAAAAATTTGGATTACTGTAATTTATTTTTAATTGCTTTTCTAAAGAGAAGAAAAAAACTGTTACTGCAAAAGAATTAATTTTGCCCAAGTCTTAGTATTAACAATATGTGAAATCGATGACTGGGATGGATTAATTCAAAATTTAGTCCATTTTTAGTAATCCAGCAATAAACATGTCACAAGTTTGTCACACTAAAATGATTAATTGAAAAGAATGCCTTAAAAATAAGACTTAAGTAAATATTTATCAATCAGTTATAAGTAATTAGTGAAAAATTAAAACGCGCGATGTGACCGTTAGGGCTAAATGATCATTTGTTTTTTTCATATTTTATAAAAGCAGAAGCGTTCTGTAGTTTCGTGGTAAGCAAAAAAATTATAATTAATTATTTAATATTTTCTAAATACCCGTAGAAATGTTTGTTGTAACATTGAGTAATCTTCTTCAGTATATTTCATATTTTAAATTGTAACGTAATTCTAATAACTTTCATTTGATAACTTGTTTCAGTATTTATGAAGTAATTTAATATTAAGACTTAAAATATTCTCAGGTGACATTGCGCAAACAATTGCTGCTGAAATTGGAGAACATGGTAAGATTCAGTACATATTTTAATACTGTATGATCCGGAACACCGTAACAAGGTTGAATTGATTATACCATATTTAATTCATACATGGAAATTTACCTGAATGAAATCCGCAAATATCATTTCCGGCTGACACACATGATTATTAGCATAAGGTGGATTTTATATAAAATTTCATTCTATGTGCTAAATTACTTTAAATTCACTGCTTGCAATTGCTAGTTATTAAATTGCTCCCTCCGATCATTTGCATTACTTCTTCTTCAGGTGGTTATATATCAACAGATGACTTAGGTAGTTATCAAACAAAATTGGATGAAATTCCAATTATCACCAAAGATTTCCTTGATGACTACGCCATATGCGGACCACCGCCACCAAGTTCAGCTGCTGTCACCCAAGGCATCATATCAACTATAGCTAGTAATATATATCTGATAATATTTTTACCCTCTGCTATTGATTAATTCATAGCTTATATAAATTCTAATGTTATTATTGGGATTACTGAATCACTGAGTTTTAAAAAAATTAAAATTTTCGAATTTTCCCTATTACTAAATTGAAATGAAATGAAATGAATGAATTTGCTTAGAAATAAATCGAATATAATTCAACATCAAATATATTAATGTAGCATGTCGCTGTTGTTTTTTTTTTTCTTCGTATAATTGAAATCTATGATTTCCTTCTTTTTTCTTCCAGAATTTTATGCTGGAAAAAAAGAATTTGATAGAGATGATCCATTATTCTATCATCGTTTAATTGAGGCTCAAAAGTTTGCTTATGCCCAAAGAACAAGACTTGGTGATGCGACATTTGCAGTAGAAGCACGACAAATTGCAGAAAAAATAGTTGAAAGGTCAGTTAGCTATGTTGATTTCTCAAAAGCAAAAAAATTGTAGAGTGATTTTACAACATCTTTTTCTTGATTAAATTATATGATTAAATGTAGTATATTTGCTTTGAAAAGATAAATCAAATTACTTCATTGGTTACAACAAATCCTTTATACAACTTCCTTATATGATGATGTAAGAAATTAAATAACTCCCGCGCTTTCCGTTCGGTGTAGGTATTTTGAGAGGTGATATAAATCCAATATAAATTTGCATCTTTCTCTATTTCTGAAGTCGTAGCATGAGTCGTCGTATCTTCGTTGTACCTTGAGTGCCGCTTATACAATACTTGAAAACAAACAAATTTGTTTGCTTTATTTTATTCTTTACAAATCCTTTTGGAGTATTCATTCCTTTGTGTTATGTCAAAGCGGTCTTATATAAACTTTGGTAGGAATTCCTTTCAAAGAGTTTTATTGAATATTTTTCATTTGTAGAAGTTTAACGACAAAATCTTTATTAAATATTTTGTGAGCTAAAGTCACTTCCTTTGCAAACTTTTTTTTTGTTTTTGATTTGAGCTCGTCTTTTTTTCTTTCAGATGCAAAAATTTTATTTCTTGAATCATATTATGACGTACAATAAGAAATTTCATATTTTTACTATCTTTCGGGTCGTTTCTTATTTGACTCATTTTGGCTCATCTGATTATTTCACATTTTCCTTAATTTCATTCATTTTTATTAGTTGTCCAATAAGTTTAAATTGTTCATTTACTCATTTAAATTTCCGAATCAAAGACCTTGACCTTTGCCACTTGTAAATTTCAGTTCTTATGCGAAACGTATCAAATCTCTTATCACGAATGCATCTCAATCATTGAATATGTATGGAACTAATTTGTTTCAACAATCTAATGATCACGGGACATCACATGTATCAGCAATCGATCGCAAGAATAATATTGCTGTATCATGCACAAGTACCATTAATCGCGTGTACGGTTATTTTTTTAACAGCCTAAACGATATGCAAAATTAGTGCTATTTTGATTTCTCAAACTGCCAGTATGACGATAAACAAGGCTAAAAGATCAGCAGAGAAATTGTTTTCCATTTAGTCAATCAAGTCTGGCCTAGCTTACACATGTATTTTTCATGAAAGTGAGGTATGGCTAATTACTGTTATAAAAAAAAAATATTTGAGATTAATTCTTAGCAAACTTATGAGACAATTAGTGTTTTAAAATGAATTTATTAATTGCTTATAGTTTAATCAATCAATTTTATAGCGTCATTGAAAAGAACACAAAAAAAGAAATCAAAAAAATGCGGAAACAAAAAGAAAATTCCTGAGAGCTAACTGATTACTTTCTTTTCAAAACAATGCTTTTAAATAAAAGCATTTTTTTGTGAAGAAGCATAGAATTTCAGCCTCTTCCGCGAAAAGCTTTTTAATTGGGATAAGATTCGAAATTTTATACTATTTGAGAGAATAATGAAATTTTATTAAAATATGTAGACTGGGTTCATTGCGCATTTCTCCAACGCTTGGAATTGTTTGGAATGATGAAATGGATGATTTCTCGATTCCTGGAAAATCAAATTCTTTTGGATTTGTGCCGTCACCCGCGAATTTTATTCAACCTGGAAAAAGGCCATTAAGCAGCATGTCGCCTTTGGTTATTTATAATAAAAATACGGGAAAGGTAAAAGCTTGAGAAAAAAACACAAATGTTGTATAAATTCATGCATGGAATAGTTAAGTTGATTGTAACTGTTTATAAATTTCAGATAAATTTTGAAAAAATGCTTAGTTCATTTCAATTTTTAATTAATTGATTGAATTATTGAGATTTATTGAGTTCAATTGGGTGAATATCAGGAAGGAATAATGCATCTTGATAATTGTATAAATTAGTTAATTAATAAATTATTAATTTTAAGGTGAAAATGGCTATTGGTGCATCAGGTGGCGCATATATTATTTCAGCAGTAGCACAAACTGTCATACATGCCCTTATTTTTAATAAAACGATCAAGGAAGCCATTGATTTACCACGCTTTCATAATCAATTTTTGCCTCCAAATACTTTTTACGAAGCTTCAGTACCTCAGGTTAATTACTGTATTAATTAATATGATTAATTTGAGCAATAAATGAAATTAAAATACAACTATCACTTTACTATCATTATATTAATTAATTTTTAGAACGTATCATTAATAAATGTGAACTTTAGGAAATTATAACAGAATTGACTAATGAACGAAATCAAAATATGACAGTAATTCCAAAACTACCATGTGTCGTACAAGCAATTGTTGTAAGCGCAGATGGTTACATTTATGGAAATAGTGATTTTCGACGGAAAACCGGAAGCTTTCCAGCCGGATTTTAGCCGGATTTAACATTAAAAATATTTCGTTCTTCGATCATTGCTTTTGAAAAATTTATTTCGTTTGAAAAATTTATTTCGTAAGGTTGAAAGAAAAATTTTCAATTTCAGTTATATATTTTCGAATGTTCTGAATCCTATTTTAAATCATTGGCTATGCGTGTATTGTGATCTAAGCTGACATGCACAATATGATATTTCCCTCATTTCTTCTCCTACAACGTTTTAAATTTCTTAATTAACTAATTAGTCAATGACAATAATTAACTTAGTTAATTAGTTACTACTAAAATTTTCATGAATCCCATTTTTGCATTTGTCGAAGAATTCAATTTTTTTTCAAAAAGAAAGATTCCAAAAAATGTTTTCCAGAAAATTTAAAAATGATAAATGAACTAATTGCGATTGGTACTTTATTAGCATGTATAGAGTGTCTCATTTTAATGTATAACTTTTGTGACTGGTATAAGCATTATGTAATACTTTGGTTATTTATAATTAATCGCTTCAATTTTTGTAATTAATTACTTTGATTATTTCGTAATTAATCACTTCATCCTTTTACTGGTTTTTGATTTTTGCTATCATTGTGAATTATCTTGTCAAGACAGGCTTCATTAATAATAGTTCAAGCAGAAAGGAATTCAATAGAACGAATTTTAATGCTTGAAAATCTGTCGTCTCTTTTTTGGCCAGCGATTAATTTGAATCATTTCTAGAAATGCATTTGCTTTATAATCATTATTCATCATACATTTTTGATTGCTGAAACAAACGAAGGATCTTTTTTTCTTTTAATTTCACTTTTTTAAACAAATAAATTTTTGCGTATTAATTTAATTTTTAATTGATTTTTTTAATTTTGCATTGATTTAATTTTTAATTGAAAATGATTGGTCCAGCTATAATTTAGACATCATAACTTGTTTAGCAGGTATTTCTCTAAAATGATATATGAAATAAATGATTTTTTTTTGCTTCAAATTATGCTTTTGTTTGGTAACAAAATTATTTTATGAAAAAAGGAAAAAGGCTTTTGGGATGTTAGCGGGTAAAAATAATAATCTTATTGATTTTTAAATCATGATTTTCTTTTTTGCATGATTTGATTCGTTTGATAAATTGAATTTTGATAAAACAAAAGAATAACGGGGTATATTCAAAGCAATGCAAGTAATAGAAAAATAATAATAATCGAATAAATAAGTAAACAATGCATATGGTCAACGATGTATGGTAAATAAGAAATTTATTATTAAATAAATAAGGAAACAAATATTTTGAAAAAACTCAAGAATGAAATTTACTAAAAACAATGAACGAATAATAATTCAAAAATATTGAACGAGCCACAAAAAAAAAAAAAAGGAAACGAACTAAACAATTAATTGATGAAGGTCCTGAAAAAACGATCGTTTGAATAATCCATATAAATGTTTCATTCTAAGCAAATTTTTTTGAATAAACTTTCAGTGTGACCAAAATCTTCACTCTGAGATAAATAGCTGCATATTATATCAAACGTTAATAATCACTGCTTATTGTCATAGATGAAAAAAATCAATTACTGTTGGAAATTTAATAACAATAATATCAATTAATGAAAATCAAAATAGCCAAGTATGACTATACTTACATACATTGTATCGTCGAATTATAACTGTTTCTTATCAATTAAAAGACTTCAGATTTCTTTTAGAAAAACTATTTGAAAAAGATATTTATGTATATTTACGATATTTATTTAGGAAGGATTTAATTATCCATTTAAATATTATAAAGTTCGAAAAAAATTATTTCATTCAAATGAGAAATAAATCTGAAAAATTACTTGCTCACACTCGTTTAATTTGCTTCACCCTTCTTTTACATAAAATGATTTAATGATATTTGTTTGTTCCTTTCTTGCTTTCTTACTTTTCTCTTTTTACTGAATATAAAGCAGTCTATGATGATAGTTGCCAATTGAATGTTTCAACAATTGACACCAATGGACCGGTGAAGTGCCTTTTCAGAACAATAACTTTCGACCAATTTTAAATCAAACAAACGATTTATTGTATCAGTAATAAACCGGTAATTGTAAAATTTATCGGCGATATACCGCAATACAAGTAAACAAAGTGGCCAGTTAACTGTAAGATTTCTCAGAGATATATCTCAATGCAAGTAAACAAAATGCCAGTTAATTGTAAGATTTCTCGGAGATATACCTCAATACAAGTAAAATAAGTGGCCAAGAGAGGATAAATTAGTGCAAAATGGACAAATGGACAGCACAAGTTAGATTTTACATGCATGTGTAAAGCAATGGCCATATGCAATCATAATTCTGCTAAGCAAATTTTTTTTCGCAAATAGAGCATGAACCTTTTAGATGGATATCGAAGTGATTAAGCTGTTCATTCTCCGCGGCGCTGTATATTGTCGTGCAGTTCAATGGATTGGTGTTTCCGATTTTATCAACCTCTCGAAAATCAATTCCAATTAATTAATTTCATCAATCTCATAAAAATCAATTTCTTTTAATTAATTTCATCAATCTCATAAAAATCAATTTCTTTTAATTAATTTCATCAATCTCATAAAAATCAATTTCTTTTAATTAATTTCATCAATCTCATAAAAATCAATTTCCTTTAATTAATTTCATCAATCTCATAAAAATCAATTTCCTTTAATTAATTTCATCAATCTCATAAAAATCAATTTCCTTTAATTAATTTCATCAATCTCATAAAAATCAATTTCTTTTAATTAATTTCATCAATCCAATCTCTGAAACACGTGTTTTTTTCTCTCCCTACCAATTTCTTTCCTCTGTTTTGCATAAATCTTTAACAGATTCCCGTATTGTGTTTCGTACATAACACTAGTCTTGTCTGCTTTACCATTTTTTCCACTTTCTGCTCTTTGGGCCTTAGATATTATTTCAAATGCCATCAAAATTACCAACTCCCCATCTAATACAGTGTTTCAGGTCTGTTTTAATTTTTAGTTTACAGACCTATTTAATATTAGTTTTATAATTTGAACTTTTAGATTGCAGCAACAGAAATGTTCACTGTACAAATTCGTGCATGGTTTCGATCTGATACAACAAGCACATGCCGTTTGCAGTCAACGTTAGCTGAAAAGATGAAGCAAGCTGTTTATGGAATCAACTCTAACGATAGCGAAGAGGACCAGAAGCGAATGTTGAATGAGCAGTGCGACAGTAAAGTAATGTTTATTATTGATTTTCGTTTGTTTTCTAATTTATATTTTGTAAATTTTTTTACTTTTCAAATCGATGCAAGCCAGTTTATTTTAAAACTAATTGAATTTAAGTATTTAATGGTATTAAATTCAAGTAGTTTTCTTAAGTTTCAAAATTTTCGCTGAAATCTGTGAAAAAAAAAATAACTTTCTCTATTTTTTTCAATATTTTAATAGGGTGAGCCGTTTCGCCCCATATTTTTGTGTCCAGAACGCAAGTTACGTATGCGATCAAACATCGAAAAAGAAACAGGCCAAATGAAAGTACAAAATTTACCACGTAGTGACATATTTCAACGAATGATGGTGAGTTAATAATATCATGCTTGTCTGACAGAATTTACGCTCTGTATTTATTTATTTCTGAAGTTTGAATAACCAAAATTGGACAAATTGGTGAGAACTATATAGCTGTGAAACAGTTCGTTTGCGAAATAGGTCGGAACGATTCAATTACAAAGTTTTAAATTAGATTAATTAAGCAAGGAATTATTTTATTTTTCAATGGCATCTAAAGCAAGCACTTTAATGAAACTTAAGTTGATGTGTTAAATTATTTTGCTATCAGGAGAAAAAAGTTGAAGTCTTTATTATAAATCCATATATACGTTGTTTCTGCTACATGTCAGATGTATCAGATTAATCAGAAACTAAATTTGAAAGAACATTTAGGTTCGTCGACCACGAAAAGAAGAAATGAGTACCAAACAAGACTGGCCAAGTGTTTGGCCAGTAGCACGTTCATTCCGATCCTCTGTGGTGCCACTTCCGATTCGGATGGGTTCTAGAAGGCATCCAGAAAGAAGGGCACCGTTCAAAACGGTAGTGTGCAATGATTTTAGTTGGGGTTTTTCTTCAAATTACTGAGAGCATATTCTGATCATGAAGCCAATCACAGTTTATTCACATACATCTAGTGGTAATGAAATGTTTAAATTTCAGGAAGGTAATTTGGAATTGGTCAAAATTCCAAATTTTCTTCACCTTACTCCAGCAGCTATTGAAAGGCATTGTAATGCAATCAGAAGTTCGTTTTACTTTTTAATATTAATTTCCTGTGAATTGGCTTAAACATAGATGTTATAAAGAGTAAGAATTGATAATGAAGTATGAGATACATCATCAAAGATTCAATCAGTTCAGAATTATATTAATATCTGTTGATAGATAGAGCCCATTAATCTGTGGTAGTTAGATTTGTAAAAGTCCTTGGAAAATTTGTGCCCCGTCATATAAGCAACGCCGTGCGTCAGATAAGTGAATGGTCATGGGAACATTTGAATTTTCACATACCAATAATATGCAGTCTTCTTTTGCCGTTACTTATTTTTTATATTGCAGAATTTTGTACGAAATGGCCGAAGAAATTGGAAGAGAAAACACTTTATGAATTTTTCCCTTTAACAGTGTCTTATTGCGATTACGTACATCAGAGTAACTCGTTACGCGATATGCGTTCACGTGTGATTACTGTCCAGCTTAAATTATCCGCACTTCATTTGGATGAGCATGCTGCCGATAAACTGATTCGACTGGCAGGCGATAGATATAATTCTGAAAATGATTTGCTCACGATTGTTACTGACAGGTAAGTTTTTTAATTTTTCTGTGGTGATTTTTCATTTTTCTTATTGTTATCATTATGCTGTAGTGTACTGCATTTTTTCGAAAAAATTTTTTTTATTTGCTTGATAAGTGTATTTCTCGAAAAGTGTGATTTTTTAGTTTTTCTTGATAAATGCAGAAGTAATTGCCTTTAACCATATTTTCTTCATTTTGATCACGAATTAAAATCTATCATTTTTTAGGTGTTTTACAAGACAACAAAACTATGACTATGCTATGTATCTGATTATTGCTTTATATAGTGAATCATTCGTAAGTTTACCAGTTTTTATGTTGAATGCTGTGATTGAATTAAAATCATGTAATTATTCAAGGCAAATTATGCATTAAAACTAAAATTGCGAAGGCCTGAATTTTTTTTCTGAAGTTTCAATAGGAATCATGCCTTTCCTGCATCTTGCTTTGGATGTCAGCATTTTTTGTAGAAAGTTGAAGATTGGGAATCAAAGAAATTCGAGAATATCCGATTGATATCACGAACAACTGACTTCAAAGGTTCCAAAATGGAAAATAACTTGCAACATTTGCTTAGTAATATTGATGAAAAAAAGGTATTGTTGGAAGATTGATTTTTACTTGTTTAGACTGCAAATCACGTTGAATTTTCGAATAATTTTTGTCATTCTAATTTTATTGTTTTTACTAATATTAGCTTAACATCAATATTTTTTATCTGTTATATAGGTTACCAGCTAATTAGCATCATAAGTGATTTCGGTCTTGTACAACAAGTAATTTCTGCATAATATTTATATTTTCCTGTTGTTGTAAGGCTAGTTCCAGGGTAATGCTACAATTTCGAGGCAAGAAATCGACTCGAAACTCGAAAAATTCAGTAAATCATGGGAAAATTATCGAAATAGTGTATGTATTTTTGTTGATTTGTCTAAAGGACTGTCGGAAGTCTATCTCTATTTTACTAATTTGTAAACTTATTTGCTAGAAAATAAGAATTTATTTGACTTGGGAAATATCATGGACCTTTCTCAGATGTGTCAACTAATGTTAGCATACCTGTGCATAATCTGTAATTATTCATTAAATTCTATTTGATATTCATATGAAGAAAAGTTCTAGCTGCTGTATATATAACTTTGTTCCTATCAGTTAGATATTCTATATTTTTATTGCAAACTGTAATAATCAGTCAAGTTATTCTTTCGTTATTGCAAACTTCTTTTAACAGATAGGAAGATGGTTTTTGTCTTCATTGTATCTTATACGGATCTACTGATTTCTTGTATCTTATAGCGATCCGCTGATTAACCGGAATTGGTTTGTAAGTTAGATCTTTTCAGAAGGAAACATTTGAAACGGTGCGCAGTTATGCAGACTCAATTAAAGAGTTACTTGGGATTTCTCA
The DNA here is from genome assembly GCA_037074765.1 of Mansonella perstans. Classification (NCBI taxonomy): domain Eukaryota; kingdom Metazoa; phylum Nematoda; class Chromadorea; order Rhabditida; family Onchocercidae; genus Mansonella; species Mansonella perstans. The sequence goes on from JBAMDO010000134.1 coordinate 141,787, forward strand.
ATTACGGGACCAGGAGACATCGGCAGTATAGCTGCTTTGGTCGATCTGTTTATTGTGATCGTTTGTTCGTTACTTTTTTCCTCAAACTGTGCTCGGTTGTCTCACTAAGAAACCAGTGAAGAAGAAGAAGAATGGAGTGACTTTTGCTTAATTTTAAGCCATTGCCACGATTTGTTATTCGATGTAGAATCTTATGCGGTCAAAAGTCATAAATTATTAGGCAAGCATTACTGCAGTGGAATTTCTTCTTTACTATTTTTCGCATAATAACAGTTGACTGGTTTCAGAATAAGTTAAGCTGTGCAAGTTCAAGATATTTTTTATTTTGTCTTCGTTGCAAAAAAGATATCGGAACATACGTACGTATTATTTTATGTTTTGCAACTTCAATCATGAATATGTAATTTTTTCTTGTTGCAAAGGAGATACAGAGATTATGTACTAATTTATGTTATGCAATTTATAACCTAATAATAGATAATTTCAATATTTCTGATACTCATATTTTTTTTTTAATGTGGCTTTGATTTAAATAATCCAACCAAATAGATATTTGAAAAGCGCACACCCCTTGGAAGGATATTTGTTGGATTACCAAAATCAGAATCACAGATTTATGTATGACGCCAATCCTAATATGTATATATACAAGAGAAGTCCCAAAATCATTTCGGAAATCTCAAAATCCCAAAATTTCTTCCACATTTGATTGCAGCATACTCGTGGCTCAACTACTTTTGCATCTCAATTATAATCTTCTAACAAAAGCGACAATCAGTTTTTATTTGAAGGTAATGACAGAATTTGTTAATTGAAATTGTTTATTGTACAACTTACTTTTTTATTACTGTTTACTTATTTATTGCGCATTTTATACGTTTTTCTCCCTGTTATTATATGTAGTGATATTGTGTGAGTACATTATTACGTCCCAAATAAACCTCTGTTGCCCATAAAACAAGTCAAAATATAGTTTTTCAGCGAAATATTTTCAAAATTAATTCCGTCGTTTCCTTTTTTTTTAAATTGATAGAAAATAACACGATAATAACGAAATCTTTTTTACTGTAGAGTCCTTATGTGAAAAAGATTGACAAATTAAAACATGCGGATAAAGCACGGAAAGGATGCTTTTTTGTGCCTGAATGAGTCGAAGTTTATCCATCCCTCCATTATGCGACATTTTTATCATCTTAAATTCCTCCGTTTGACAGTTATGTTTACGGTAATGTATTACACTGTTGTAAATTACCCTTCCCTTATAAAGTCTCTTACAAGCATCGACGATCAAGAGATAAACTTTTGTCAAACATCTTGCCAAACGTCTGTGTCAGGCAACACAAGAAATTTCATCTTCACACTAAACAATGATTTTTTTACGACATCCTCTTTCATCCATCCTAGTGAAAACGAATGAAATTTGATAGGGAAACATTATGTCCTTTCTGTGCTCCCTGTTTCTCCTAATTTCTAACAGATAATATTTCAGAAATCACTGAAAATGACTCCTGGAAATATCATTTCTTTTTTGTTTATTTGTCTGAAATTCAAGAATAAGGTTACTGCAATGTGGGTCAATTGAAAACCGAAATTGCAGCTAGAAATAGAAATTAGTGATATCAGTGTGCAACGAGTTACCATGCAATTTTTTATCAGAAATAAACCTTCTGTCAGAGATACAAGTATTTTGATCAAAATAATGAATCGTATGAAACAAATTAATTTACAAAATTAAACAAATTAATGAAACAAATATCGTGAAAAAAATTGATTTTCGAAAAATTCTAACCCAAAAATGTGTCACTTCAACTGGAAATAATCCACTCGTTACATGAAGAAAAGAAAGTAATAATGCACTTCAGTGCATCATTCCAATTGTTGATACTGGTCCAGAATATTTTCCGAAGATAAGCTTCCGATTAAAAATTAGAAACATTAATCTGAAAAAAGGACAATATTTCCCGAGAGCGACCACAGAAGATAATATCGAAGCATGGTCGATACATAATAAAACATTTCTTCTAGTATGTTGTAGAGTATACAGTTGACTGTAATTTCACGAGACATGATTCTAACAGAAAGAATCGTACCCATCCAATGAATGTGTCAGAAGCCATGCCATCGTGTTGCATATGAAGAGAAGCCATTTACCAGTGAATAAAATTGAAGAAACGTTGAATACAATAACGATCGAGACGTAAAGCAAGCAAAGCTTGCATGACTGGAAAATGGCATTAACGTAACTCATAGCAGCGGAGTTTAGCTTGAATTAATTTTACAATTTTAAAATTTTAACTCGGTGAAACTTAGCACATATTTGTAATTAATTGGCTTTAATAAATGCAAAATTATATGGGCTTTTCCCGTTCTTTTCATAAATTTCTTTTTTTCCAGGATATTTTATTACCTGTTTAAAAAACAATACATTCCTTATGCTGCTGGTACTGTTAAAAGCATCATTTACTTGCACTGACTGAAATTCAAGAAACAATCACTGCAACATAATTTGATATAGCAAAAGAAAAGAAGGATCTGGACACATACATGAGTTGAGTTTCTCGCTAATATATGCAAAATCTGCTTGTTCTAAGTAACTTACTCTGTATGCAAGCATTTTGATCAAAGTAATGAAATCGATGAATGCCATTCCTACTACTACAGCTATTGATAATGAAGCATTAATTGTACCACATATTTCACCGTGTAAAGAAATGGGATGCACCCAACGATATGTTGAATCAAAATTAAATAGAAATGAACAATTTCCTGCAAAATTTTCATAAGGAATAAAACAACCAATAAATGACTGGTTTTTGCACTCTGCCAGTTTTGCATGAATAAATAATTGTAAACAGCTTCTTCATTCACAGACTTACCATATAAATGATGAGTGCAATAGATCATTACCAATATCCAAGAGATAACCACAAGTTTGAAAGTCTTAGATGGTGACCATAACTGATCGTATTTTGTCGCATACACGAAAGCACAAAATCTATTGAGAGCTGTTAAAAAGTGGATAAGAATCGATCCAAACCATCCTCCATTTAAAAAAGTACCAATCAATCGTACAAAAAATAGTTCCGGCGATGATAATATCGGAGATTTCCTAAAATTAAATCTTTTAAATAAAACAAAAAATTGGAAAAAATGCAAAATAGAAGCGAAATTTTTTCGAAATATAAATTAACTTACAGGCTTAGGACAATAGTACACCATATCATGTGTACGAATGTGACCTGCAAGTTGCATATCAGGAAACTGCTGCATAAAATCCCGAACGCGTTACGAAACGTGCCTCGTACGTGTTAATACAAGGATAGCCGTTGCTATAGTCCAAAACAGCTATCTAATAATAATTGGTGTAAAGTAGCACTGGTCGATTTTATTGCTCATGATGAACAAGCTATTTGGATAAATGTTGTAGAATTTTAATCTCAAAGTAGATTTTCATCAGTACGTTTCTAAGGAAAGATTTCCAACTAAACAGTACTATGAATATTTACTGAAAATATTTATAATCTTTACATTCCTGCTTAGAAAAAGGACCTATGTCAATTGCCTTCTTCATCCTAAGATCATATGTGCCTGTCATTTTATGCCTATTTTAGTCAAATTTGTCATTCATTTGATGAAATACTAACCACGACGATACAAGCCATTGCAATGTTGTCTTCAATGTCGTTGTTTTTATGCATTATGAAGAGATCTGTCAAAAATACTGTTTAATTTGGTGATGAAAATTGAGTCGAAAAACAAGATAAACCGTTTCCTCTACCTCATTTGTCTAACAAATGCTATTCAAGAGGAACTAAACTAGAGTAGTCTGTTTTACAACAAAAAAGATGATGGTAAAGATAGTTTTAAAAACAATATAAGCAAGGAAATTATGAGTAATTAAAATAAATGGATTTCTTTATAATTCGAAACAATTGCATACTGTATAGAAAGTCTGGTATGGTTTAAATTGCGTATCATTTAACAGCTGCACAGAATTCCAAACACGCTGCAGAAGAGTGGTATAATACTCGCACGTTTTATGTAGAGCGAGAAATGTTGCTGTAAGAATAAAAACTGCGGTTAAATTCATCTTAGATAAATATGGGAAGTATTTTGCTAAGCAAAATGACACCCATCCATAATCCCGGTTGGCTTTCTTCTTATTTTTTCTTGAAGTCGCAAATTTTGGCTTTTTCTGCAGTTCGGAGTAGTTTTGCTTATTATACTAAATTATGATTACAGTGCTTTCAGAGGTGGAAAAGCTTATCAAATCACTATCATCTCGTTACTATGATCGTCTTACTTAGAGGGAATGACCTAATTTCGAAAAGCTTTTGTTGTAATACAGAAGCACAAGTTGATTCGTCCAAACATAGCGCTACCAGTCCTTTTGCAAAAGCTGAAAAGAAGCACAGTTCAGCAAAATTTCTCGCTTATATGATATCATTATTGAATTAAATTTCCGAAACATTTTTAAGCAAATCTTTCGTTCATACGATAACATTATTAAATTACATTTCCGTGGCAACCTCGCGATTTATAATCGAGAAATGTTGTTGATGAATTAACATTGGCCTCAAAGAGTCAATTCATTCTTTTCAAACGATGTTGGGTTTTTGATTAAAGAAAGTGCGCCACTGAAAATTAAGAAATATATTATTATTATCTAATTTAATTTATTATTATGTATTCATTATTATCTTACTAGATAATAATAAGTTAGACAATTTATTAATAGATGATTCATTTTTTATTTATTATTACGAATATTATGTATGACTTGAAATCAGCCACTTTTTTAAAAAAAATATTCTCGAAACAGCACAGATTAATTCTTCACGAATACATGCAACAGAAAAGTTTGTTCAGATTATCACTGTTATGGTGCAACTTAAAAGTGACAACAATTATATACAGTTTTGACTGCTTGCTACAGTGTAATAATTTCGAATTCCTCTAATAAGCTTTGCTATGTTGGAATTTTTATAATTAGCACCTGTGAAATTCTCTCACTCCTGAATATTTTCTCAAATATTAGCGTCAGTCATACTTGTTTTCAATGGACAAACAATTTCCTTACATTGCATTTTTATGAAAAATCATTCTGTAAATCGATTCTCACCACATTAATTTTTTGTTTCTCGCACAAGTATAACTGTCAAACAAATGGTCACTCCAAATGTGTGTGAACTGTTGTTTTTGCGAGATATTTCCCATGTTAATCGGGGATTTTTGAAGAAAGGGTCACTAAATATTTAAGCAAGGGTTATAGCATGAAAATCATTCAATTTCAAAAATCCAATCATTTTGCAGCAACATCAATAAAATATTGTCGTTCCATTAAAGAATAATTTGAAATATTTTTAAAAGACATATTCAGTACGCTGCTTTTAATTAGTTTGTATTTAATTCAAATGTATACCTATGTAGGTTTTGGTGATTATAAAACTAAACGTCCAATCGACTTCATCTCACCTACAGCTGCCTTAGATATACCAATTAATTATGATAATGAACACGAGGAATATACCCCGTATGCCGTGAAATTCTTGCGAGAGGTCGACTGTCAGCCAATATTTTCCAGCGGTTTGATCAGGGAGCGTTGTGTGGGGTTGAATTGATTGTGGTTTGGATTAATTTCTGTGATTGGATTGAGTTGCGGGGAAACCTCAAACTTTTCTAATTAAACCTTTATTAGAACGTACGTATGAATGAGTGAGTATAAGAATGTACAAATGTACGAATGTACAGTTTGAGGATCGAGTGTATATATATAGTCGTAGAAGAGGCGGGATTAAAAGCTTAATACAAAGATCATAAAGTTAAAGTGATAAAAGAGGGATTAATTATGATTGACAATAGATGATTTGCAACAGCAGCGTCTTCAAAGCGATGCCAAACTACTTGTCAGAATAAATAAACAAAGATGTTATTGGTGAAAAGATTGACAGTTTATAGTGGTGAAGAGGGGAATTAATTGCTTAAAACAATGGCCCTTTGTTTGTAGCGCAGTAGCTGCTGCTTTGTTAGCTTACTGTAGAAAAGAGGATTGACAATAATACAAATCCTTTGTTGTAGATAAATATCTTAAGTTGCTGTTAATAAAGCATTTTCCTTGTATGCGTAGAAAGGATGTGAATTCACATGACAACAAAGAACATGGAAATAAATCTAAAAATGTAACTTTAGTTGAATGCTTTACAATGTTATTAACGCTTATTTACAATTTAATTTATTGAGTTATTGGAAGTTTCGCGTCATGAAATTCGCGACACCGTACGCATTAACCAATAAAGACAAATTAGTCAAATATTGGACAAACACCCTTAAAACGTTAGATGTTTCTGGAAATTATGAAGAGACGAGTATCTCCGAGTTTAAGAAAACGTATGCAAAGGAAATAGCCTCTCCCAGACTCGTAAAGAAAAGATTACCACAGATAAATGAAATAATTCTATTAATAGAACTCGATGCACTTCGTGGTGTATGGAATCTTCCAAAAATAATCAAATTCAACAGAGGCTAGGACCGATGTATGCGAAGTGCAACCATACAAATGCCCAATGGAAAACAACTCGATCGTTCTATAGGTATGCTTTGCGCCTGGAAATGGAAAGCAGTGTCAACAACGATGGTCTCAACAATACAGAAAACCCTTTGGAAAATGATTCAGAAGGACCAATAGCGAGCCGAACTAGAAATAAAACCAGCTAAGATTCCGCACTAATTTCTTCTTTCTCTCCTCTCATTGGGACTGTCGCGAACGATCATATCGCGAAACCGACAATAAACCGATAATTCAAATTGTAGATAAACGTTAATGACATTATGAAGCATTCAATTAATTTTACAATCCTCAGATTTATGAAGAATCATTATGAATATCGATTTTCACCACATTAATTTTTTGTTTCTCGCACAGGCGTAACTGTCAAACAAATGGTCACTCCAAATGTGTGTGAACTGTTGTTCCTGCGAGATATTTCGAGATATTTTTGAAGAATCCCCGATTTTTTTGAAGACTAAATATTTAAGCAAGGGTTATAGCATGAAAATCATTCAATTTTCAAAAATCCAATCATTTTGCAGCAACACCAATAAAATATTGTCGTTCCATTAAAGCATAATTTGAAATATTTTTAAAAGACATATTCAGTACGCTGCTTTTAATTAGTTTGTATTCAATTCAAATGTACTACAGCTGCGGTTGTCCATGCACTGAGTTCTGCCTTGCAAATAATTGTGCGATTGAGAATTAGAAAGGTTAACCTGAAAAATGGATAAATCTAAGTAGTATGTAGATTAAATTTATTTTAAAAAGTTAGAATGCAAAGTGCCATAAAAACAGAATCACTATTTGTTAAAGTCGATGAAGGAAGGATTCGAAGAAATACAGAAAACATTTAAAATGGAACTGCGACAATTTTCATAACACGGCTAATAGATATAACATAAGTTATAAAAACAAAATCTTGAGACTGCAGCACAAAATTAAGAAATGTTATAAGATTGAAATAAAAAATGACGTAGTATTGTTTACCGTGAAAAAGTGATGTAGGATTACTTACCCGTCCAGAGACTGTGTCAAAATCCATGTTACTGTGCTGGAAGCAAATAGAAACCATTTATTGCTCAACAAATGTTGAACAGTATTGAATAATACAGTGCATGAGATGTATAGCAGACCAACTATGCATGACTGTAATGTAATTTCATTATAATTAGACAGATAATTAGACCTTCATAGGCAAAGTATTTAGATGTCACTATGATCAATTGCAGAGATTCTAATTATCATTCAATCTTTTCTATTTATCTCTCCATAAAACTTATTATCCTAATAGTGTATTAAATCCATTACCTCTTTGAAGAATAATTTCTCTTTTTCGTTAATAGTACAGTTAGTGGACAATGTTACATTTCCTCGCACTATCTGAAATTCAAGAAAATGGCACTGCAATCAGACTTGACTGTCTATCCTGATGCATTAAATTAAACTCGCGTGAATACTAACGTTCAGTGAATCGCCAATGCAATCAGTAATCAGGAGTGAAGCTTACTCTGAGATATGCAAACATTTTTACTAAAGTAGCGAAATCGATGCATGCCGTTGCCATAACTATTCCCACTGTTGTAATAGTGTCAGTATTAGAACACATTTTAGCATAGAAAGAACTTTGATAGGAAAAGGCATAGTTCGAATTTCTATTGAACACAATTGAACATTCTTCTGCAAGCAAAATAAAGCTAATTTCAATATTAACAATCAAGACGGCTCCTTTTTTTTTAAATTAGCAAAATAATCTAGATAATTGAATATTTAGATATTATTTGCTTATTTCTAACATTTAGTTTGGATTTGTAGAACGACATAATCCTTTATTCGCGATCAGAATTGCAATATCTTGCAATATATAGTGTTGTAAGATAGGCTACATCAACTAACGCTATCGTTGTTAGATAGCAAGCCATTTTGATGAATAATTTCCTTCACAGAGACAGCAATGAAGAAATATTATTAAATATTATTATTAAATATTATTAAATAGTTTGTAATATTAAAATTTTGTATAGCTTCCTTACATACTTACTATGTATGTGCTGGAAGGAGAAGAGCATTCCAAATGTCCATGAACAGATTCCAATAAATAATGCCTTGATTTCGACCACAGTTGATTATATCTTGTTGCATATACGAAAGCACAAAATCTATTAAGAGCGACAAAAAAGTGCGCTAAAATCGAACCAAACCATCCTCCATCTGCTAAAACGCCAACGAATCGTACGAAAAATAGTTCTGGTGACGATAGTATTGGAGATTTCCTAAAATTAAATCTTTTAAATAAAACAAAAAATTTTTGGAAAAAATGCAAAAATAGGAAGCGAAAATTTTTTCGAAATACAAATTACTTACAAGCTTAGGACAATAGTACACCATATCATGTGTACGAATGTGACCTGCAAGTTGCATATCAGGAAACTGCTGCATAAAATCCCGAACGCGTTACGAAAACGTGGCCTCGTACGTGTTTAAATACAAGGATAAGCCGTTGCTAATTAGTCCAAAAACAGCTATCTAATAATAATTTAGTGTAAAAGTAGCACTGGTCGATTTTATTGCTCATGAATGCAACAAGTTATTTGGAAATAAGTGTTAGTAGAATTTTAATCTCATAAGTAGATTTTCATCAGTACGTTTCTAAGGAAAGATTTCCAACTAAACAGTACTATGAACATTTGTTGAAAATATTATAATCTTATATTGCTGATTAGAAAAGGACTATGCCTTCTCATCCTAAGTTCTTATGTGCCTGTCATCTTATACCTATTTTAGCCATATTTGTCATTTATTTGATGAAGTACTAACCACGACGATACAAGCCATTGCAATGCTGTCTTCAAAATCGTTGTTTTTAGGCATTATGAAGAAATCTGTCAAAAATACAATTTGTTTTGGATGAAGCATGATTCAAAAAAACCCTTTCCTCATTTGTTTGGCAATGTTATTGAAGAGGAATTAAACTGAAGAGTAATCTGTTGTACAACAAAAAAGATGGTAAAGATAGTTTTAAAAACAAAACAGTAAGTACGAAAATTATGAGCAACTAAAATAAATGGATTTGTTCATAACTCAGAATAGTTGCATATTGCATAGAAAGTCTAGTATGGTTTAAGTTACGTATCACTTAATTGCACAGAATACCAAATACGAAAGAGATCTCGTACTCATATTTATTAGAGCGAGAAATGTTGCTGATGAAAAACCTGCAGTTCATTTTGGATAAATGTGAGAATTATTGTGATAAACAGCATATTTAAAACTGTGAATTTTGGCTTATTACTTCTGCAGCTCGGCGTAATTTTGCTAATTATAATTACGATTCCAATATTTTTAGAAAAAAATAAGATTTATCACATCATTACACGTCATTGCTGTAATCGTCATGTTTAAATGATAAGAAAATCATTTAATTAGAAAGGTTTACCGTTATAATATCAGAAGTGCAATTTTATCTTTTCAAAAACAGCGCCGTCAGTTATTTCTCAGAAACTGAAAAGGATCTGAAATGTTCAGCAAAATCTTTTAATACGATAATATACAATGATATTATTGAATTACATTTCCGTAGCAACCTCTCGATTTCGTCGAAAACTTTGTTTTTACTTTAATATATGCCTCAAAGCCATCAATTTACTCTCAACAAGGGATATGTTTTTATTTTTCAGATAAAGGAAGTGCTTCATTATAAACTGAGAAATATATTATTACTGCAGAGAAAAACAAAAAACAAAATTAATGGTTTATAGGATTATTCGACATGCTCAATTTTGAAAGTAATTTATGATTTGAAATTCGATATTTTTTCAACAGAAATATTATCGAAATATAAAAAAATCATTCCATGGATACATGAACAAAAAATTTATTCAGGTTATCACATACTCTTATGCTGCAACTTAAAAAATGATAACAATTATATCATTAATAAATAGTGAACTTAGGAAATTATAACAGAATTAATAATGAACGAAATCAAAATATGACAGTAATTCCAAAACTACCATGTGTCGTACAAGCAATTGTTGTAAGCGCAGATG
>JBAMDO010000135.1:0-144728 GCA_037074765.1 Mansonella perstans
AATTTACAGTTCTGATAGGCATTTTATTTGAGTAAACAGCTACAATTTTGATAGCTAACTGTCAAAGTTTTTTTTCCGTTTTCTTGTTTGGTGCTATAACAAGCAGAGAATAACAAGAAAAATTATCAAAGAACAACAAAACAAATATAACAGATTCCAAAGTTATGCAAAATAATAAATGAAAGATGAAGGAAATGTAATAGATGAAATTGCAATGAAATTTTATTAAAGACAATCTAATAGTGGAAAAAATCTTGAAACTTCGGATTTTTATTCACCACGCATTTTTTTCTTAGTTTCATACATTTAACACATAAATTTGATTTTTTTCCTAATTGCTTGTTTGCATAGTAAATTATGTTTATTGCTTATTTACATGGCAGATAATGTTTATTGCTTATTTGTGTGATAAATTATGTTTAATTGCTATTAGAACAAATACTTGCTTTCTGATTTCATGCATGAATAAAAAATTGAATGGATGACAAACGAAAAAAAAAACACTTTGCATACTTGCATACTTATTGGAAAACTTTTTTTTCGCGAAATTTTGCAAAATCTTTGAAAATTAATTAAAATGCAAACTTTCACCCCTTTTTTCTTATTTAACTTACAATAATATTGATTGACAAATATTATAATACTTATCAATAAGTAATATATTTTAGCGGATACCTACGATGGTGGTATTGGATTTTGTGGATGGTTTGTGATTATGATTGCATGGATTGTACTTTTTTCAACATTTCCCATATCTGTTTGTTTCTGTCTCAAGGTAATATTCTCATTTTTATCACTTAAAATTTATCACTTATTTACAATTACAGTAAATATTGGAATTCTTAATCTACATTAATTGGAATTTATCAGTTATTTATAGTTAAAGTAATTTACAGTTACAGTAAACATTGGAATCCTTAATTTACATTAATTAGAATTTATCGGTTATTTATCAGTTACAGCAAATATTAGAATAGATTTAAAAATGGAAAAATTAGCATTCTCAAATTTTAATAAGAAATGAATTTTTGTTTTGCTTGGTTTTTTATTTTTTTTTGGAGTGATGAAAAATGGAAGCAAATTAAGCGAATGAAGAAAAAACTTTTGCAAAGTTAAGATTAAGCAAATAATACTCTTTTAGGTAGTACGAGAATATGAAAGAGCTGTAATATTTCGACTGGGTAGGTTAATTGGAGGTAGTGCAAAAGGTCCAGGTAAAGATTTTAAAAAAGAAATTTTTTTTCTGCATAGCTTTACAATTTAGCATCTTTGGTGATTAAAAAGGCCTTACTAATGATCGAACGATAATTTTCATGTATTATTAACTTGCTTCAGGAATATTTTTTGTATTACCATACATAGAAACATATGCTAAAGTGGATTTGCGTACAGTATCATTCAACGTACCACCTCAGGAGGTCTTTTTTTTATTCATATTCATCTATCTTAATTAATTTCGTTAGCAATTAATAGCAATATTTATGACAGTTCTTTATTTTTATGCTTTTTAAAATAATTTACTACAATCATTCATGTCATAATTAGCTAACTGATTTTAGAGTTGATCAATGAATATAGCTGATCACCAATAAAATTTAAATAGAACAATGAAACAATATCTATATTCTGACAAAGATTTACTATAGCTATATTCTTAATGAGCTTAATAAACAATAACTATATTCGTAATAAGCTTTACTCTTACAAAATTTAGTCCTAAAATGGTAAGTGAACTGGAATGTAATACTTGAGGTAAACTTAATAGAAGAAATCGTATTGATACAATTGTAAATAAAATGATGATAATGGGATAAATAAACATTAAATGATGAAATTTACTGATAGAAATATGCAATAAAATATTCCAGCTTCATCATAAAAAAATAATCATTAATCATGGTAAAAAATAATCATGATAAGCAAATAATCATTTCAATTTTACCAGTAGCAACAATGATCTCTTTACAATTTTCATTTTTCTTAATTTTTTCCAAAAATTCTTACTTATCTTCTATCAATATTAGATTCTAACGAAAGATCCCGTTACGGTAATTCTAGCTTCATTATAAAAAAATAATCATTAATCAAGATAAAAAAATAATCATAATAAACGAATAATCATTTCAATTTTATCAGCAGTACTGGATTTCCTTACAATTTTACTTTTTCCAAATATTCATCTTTATTTCCTGTCAATATTAGATTCTAACGAAAGATTCTGTTACGGTAAGCGTCGATGCGGTAATATACTATCGGATATGCAATGCTACGATATCAGTGGCAAATGTTGAAAATGTTCATCATTCTACTAGATTATTAGCGCAAACAACATTGCGCAATATGCTTGGTATTAAAAGTTTATCAGAAATTTTATCTGATCGTGATGCTATCGCGCTATCTATGCAGGTTAATTTCAAATGCAAAATATTTATTGTAGATGAAAACAAAAAACTGAAAATAAAAATTTAACTTCTTAAGTTTTAAAATTAATTCATAAGAAGTGTTCATAATGATGGCGATTTTTACTGATAGTCATAAAATATGTTCACTTAAAAAAAGAATTTAAATTTTTAAGTTTTCAAATTAATTCATAAGATGTGATCATATGGATAGCAATATTTTAAGGCAGTCGTAAAATATGTTCACTTTTAAAAAAATAAATTCTCTCTTGCATAAATTATATTTTGTAAAATATTATACGTTTTAACTGTTACATAGTAAATTTCATTTAATATCATATGATATCATAATAATTTAATTATATGGCAATCTAATCCTATGGCAGTCATTTTAATTTAGTCTTTTTTTTTTATTTTTTGAAATATTTGATAGTTTTTAAAACACTTTGTAAAACTTTAATAAAAAGTTTGTATTATAACTAGGCTAATTATAGATTTGTAATTGATCGTTTATTGTTTTTTCTTTTTTTTAAAGGCACTTCTGGATGATGTCACAGAAAGATGGGGAATCAAAGTGGAAAGAGTTGAAATGTAAATTGTTTTTTATATTGCTTACTTATATATTAATAAACAAAACAGAAATTCAAATAGCTCAAATGGTACAAAAACAAATCACACATGAATAAAATTGGATCATCGATTTATTTATTTTATTTTATTCTTGATAGGAATCAATTTACATACCTCTTAAGTCATTTATTATTTTCAATAAATCAAGTCAATTAAAAAAAAGTCAATTACCTAGGCAATTAAATATTTGTGAAAATTTTATTTAATATACGTATTGCTTGTAGGAATCATTATTTCTCAACTGTTACAAATGCGCATCAAATATTGTTTTCATCAATTTGCGCTCAATCCTACTGCAATTACCGTGACTCATTCAAATGAATCGCTTACTGTTTTCACTGCTCATCATTAATTTATCAGAAATAACTATAAATTATTTCAGAAAAGATGTCCGTCTTCCGGTACAATTACAGCGTGCAATGGCTGCTGAAGCAGAAGCAACTCGTGAAGCTAGAGCTAAGGTATTTGGTAGTTCTTTTTCTCTCTGCCTCTCCTGTCTTATTTATCGGTAAAAATAATTCAGGGAAAAAAAAACTCAGTATTCATTAGAAAAGAAATACAGTAATACAAATCCACAATGGAGAAAACAATAAAAAATTAATCTAAAATCTTATTTAATTAACAATAAAAAAATTCAAATATTTCAATAATATTTTAAATAGTATTAAAATGATCAATTAGATTTTTTAAGTGAATTTTCCAGAAATTTAAATTAACCTTTTTGAAAGCTTTTTTCTTTTTTTTTTAATAACGCAATTGGAAATTCTGTAATTTTACAACAGCACATCATTTATTGCTATTAACATTTTTTTTTAGGATGGTCAGCATCCTTTTCGTAGTTTAGAGTGGTCAGTATTCTTTTGTATAGTTGACTGCCCAAAGCTATAACTACTCCTACTCCTGTTAGGTGTTTGCTGGTGCATTGGTGAGAACTTTGGTTATTGTCGGTGTCACACTGAATTTGTTGAAAATATTTCGATAAATTTTTCTTTTTTTTTTTACAGGTAATTGCAGCAGAAGGTGAGCAAAAAGCATCGCATTCACTGCAGGAAGCAGCACTGACCATATCATCATCACCTGCAGCGCTACAATTACGCTATCTGCAAACACTTAGTAGTGTCGCGTAAAATTTTTTTTTCTCTAGTTCATTTAATTATAAAAACTAATCAAATTGTTTTTTACATTATTTCATTTTCTAATCTCAAAAAATTTATTATTTCAGGATATTTTGAAACTCGAAATTTTAAAAAAATTTAAAATTTTAATTTAGTGCTGAGAAAAATTCGACAATAATTTTTCCATTACCGATGGAACTTATTCGACACTTTATCAAATGATTCGAGAATGCCATAGAAATCATGAAGTTTGATTGCTTTCCTCGCTCATGAGATCACAAAAATCTGTGACGAATCTTAATTAATACTTTGTTTAATGATATTTTTCCGATTTGTAGAAATCCTGAATTCTGGAATTTTTGTTGTATTGAATGGATTGTTAATTGCAATAAGCATTTCACTGAATGCTTTGATTATATGAAATTGTAAATTGTAATTATGGATTGATACTGGTCATTTTATTGCACTATATTGAATTTTTTTTTTTTGTTCCTAAATAAATAGTAATAATAATTCATTACGGTATATATCAATGCATTATCCTTGAATTTACAGAATATATCAACGCATTATCCCTGAATTTACGAAATATATCAGTGCATTATTCATGAATTTCACCAATGTATTTTTCACTTCATAAGATCATTTGAAATTTCTTCCTGTTTAATCCTTCCTGGATTAGCTAACTCATGCATCATACTTTTTAAAGATTTATCGAGCAAGGTTTGGTCAAGGAAAAATCAACATCTTAGGTATTCAGTTGATTGCAATGTGCTGAACTATAATATTTAATTAGGGACTAATAATATTTAATTAGGGATTAATCAGAAACAAGCTTACAGAATTAAGATTTCATAAATGTATATGAAAATCGAATTGAACTATTTGTACCACGAGATTACAGTGATCGCCACATTACAGCAATCACTTTTGTTTCAACAGAAAAAAAGACAACTAAAGTACAAAAATTAAATTTGAAAAAAATTTACTTTCTTTCATTAAACGTGTATGTGTGTCACGTCTACCACTGCATCTCGATTTCTGTCATGCACATATTGTACATGTATATTCTATCGATTAAATACGCATGCATTTCAGTCAACACTTCGCACAAACTGTCTCTTAGTATCCCATAATAGTAATATGATCATGTAAGTAATTATTAAAAACTGCGAGTGTAGAACTATAAGCAATTAGTAATAGCTGTAAGAGTAAAATTGCAATTATTAGTATCTGCAGGAGTAAAATCACAAGTAATTCTTATTGATCACAAGAATAAAACTTTAAGTAATTATTAGTAGCTGCAAGATCGAAAGTAATGACTTTAAGCAATGACGTCCGTGATCTATTAGTAAGGATTATTTATTGTGTTATACGAAATGTTTCACAGAAGTAGGGAATTGATTAAAGTAATGATGTGCGTGATCTATTAAATTTAATGAACGTCAAGAAACTTGTATTCGTTAGTTAAATCATAAATTTCTGATAAATCTCATGAAAAAATCTAATTAATGATTCAACAGAATCATTACGCAATTATTTTCAAAATAGGTCAAAATGTTTTATGATGAATTTTCAAAAGTCCTTTTTTCCTTCAAATTCTAACAAATGTCAAACAATGCCACCAACAACAACAACACTTTGTCAACAATTTGTCATTTTTTTTAATTTAAATTCTTTGATAAATTAATTTTTTAATAAAACATTTTTCATTAAGACTTCAATCTTAATGCTATATTAGATATAATAATGAAACTTTCATGATCCTAAGATAAAATATGGTGGATAATATTTTGGAGATGTTAGTTAAAATTTAATTATTCATGATTTTATTCAATCGTTTACGATAGGGCAAAATTATCATTATTAAATTTAATTACTTATGACAGCAACAATGATTACAGTTCTAAGCAGCCATGAATAAAGTGCAAATGAATCATGGTGGAAGTTAAATTTTTGACAATACACTTCAAAAAAGAAATCCGTATTTTATTAAATTTATCTCATGACAATCCCTTTTCAATTCTTCCATGCCTCTGCTTACGTGGATCACTTTGATGAAATTTCATCGAAAACTTCTACAACTGGTTTATAGTGATGTAAAACGTACAACTCGTTAGTAGTAATGTAAGAGAAACGAATTGAAACAATCGGATAAATTTGTGATAAGTTGTACTTTTTTCTTTACCATTCAAAATTATTTGGCACCAAGCGAATAAGTGATTTCATAAGGAACTGTCGAAAAAAATTTGAGGAATTTAAAAAGTGAAGTTGAAAAAAAGGAGGGGAGAAATGGTTTTGTAATTAGCATTATTTATTGATAATTGCCTCAAATTTTTCATTATCTCTTCACACGATATTATTTGGTGACATTTGGCAGCTAATATCTTTTACATATTGCATGCATTTATTTCTTTGACATTTCTTATAGCATGTCGTATATGTACGTCACGTTGATCACTTCAAAATTTTCTCAACCTTTTTTATTTTTACTTTTTCCATTATTTTTATGTCATTATTTTTCATTGCATACTATCACACGCACAAATATTTGCTATATGAACAACAAGCATGTCTTTAAAACCATTGTGAAAAATTTTTAATATTTTAAATCAACGTGAAATGTTCTGAATGCTTTAAATCAATGTGCTAAGTTTTAAAACATCAATAAATGTCTTATTTAAGGCGTTAATTAAAAACTCATTTAACTAATACTTAGTATTTAGCAGAAATAATACTTCTTTTTCTTCTTTGTATTTCTCTCTCTCTCTTCAGTATTTGCGATATTATTCTGCTTAGTCAAATTTTTATGATTTCGATAAGTAATTTTTAACACAATGTTTCTTTAAATTTTGTTTATTTCTTTCGGATCCTTTCTAATTTTTCTTAAATGTCATTCTTTAGCGCAATCCTCTATCTATATGCATATATATAATAGTTAATGTCAACCTTCAGAAATCTAGATGCATATATAAAAATACTTGATGTTAACCATCAGGAATCTATATTCATATATATAATAGTTAATGTCAACCTTCAGAAATCTAGATGCATATATAAAAATACTTGATGTAACCATCAGAAATCTATATGCATAAATAAGTTAATACCAACCTTCAGAAATCTATACGCATATATACAATAGTTGATGTTAACGTTCAAAAATTTATATGCATATATATAATGGTTAATATCATCCTTCAGAAATCCGTATGCATATATGTAATACTTGATGTCAACTTTCAGGCAACCTTCAGGATAACGTTTGTTTGGTTGATGTTATTATGGATTGTAAGTATGATTCTGAAAACACACCGGATATTGTAAACATTGTAAAAGGTCCTCGTAATATTTCCAAACAACAGAATGAATGTAAAGCTCAAGGAATGGCAGTGAAGGGTCAAATATGCAATGGACGAGACAATGAGTGGGTGGCGCAGGATAAGCCAGAAAGATTTGAAATGAAAAGAGAGCAAAAGAATGATGATGATGGATCGAACAGTGATCAAAACAGATCAAAATTCGAAAATAATCGAAATATTGAAAACCCAATTATTCGAAATGAACAATACGGAAATAATAAGGTATTTGAAAGGATTGAAAAAGCTAAAAATCAGCAAACTACAGGATTACTGATGAATATTCTAGGAAAAAATCCGGAATCGTTGTTTGAAATACTACCAGATCCTTTTCAAAAATATCACACTCAATGCTGCAATGCTTTTCAAATGTGTCCTAATGAGTGGAGAAAGGAAACATCGGAACAATGTGCTGCCCTAACATATGCTGTCACCAAATTACTCTTCCATATTGGTTACAATCCTGAAAGAGTAACAGTTTCCGGACTTGATATTTTAATAATGCTAGCTGCTAAACATGCTATAAAGCTTACAGATGCATGTTCTGCATGGAAAACTATTTCTTGTTTATTGACAAATGATGACAATGCGACAACTGCTGAACAAATCAATGCAATCTTGCTGAAAATGGAAATTAATTTCCAGAAAATAACTTCAATAATTAACACTGAACAGTTAACACTATCGAATATAGAATCGCTTACAATTCTTACTAATGAGGAGTGCAATGAACAATTTCTGAACGACCAAATGAAATCCTCTATGATAATTGGCTTCAGAAATAATTGTACAATAAAACATATTGACAAATTTGATGATTTCATACCATTTATTACGGAACAGAACAATTCCGTACTTCTTGAAGCTTCCCTACAAAAAGCTTCAACTCAAAAGAAACCTTACGAAAGTCAACTTTGTCAACAGCAGCGAAATACTGTCAACATACAAGTGAACTTAAAGAAGGACAAATATTTGTATGATCATTTGATACATAAATGTAACATTCTATCAGCGTCCACATTACTTGTCACAATTCATGATGCAATGTCAAATGAATGGAATATTTTCAAAGATGCAACCTTCCTGTCCCCTGTCACGTTTACAAGTCAAAGCGAAATACTTCATTTTGAAATTCAAATTTCTAATAAACTATGCACTGTTAGATTTTCAAATGAACAATGTGTCAAAGTTCAACTTGATAAAGTTCCTTATTATGGAATGCATCCTGGAGGTGCTATTGAAAAATCGAATGATGAATTTGAACTAAATTCAAATTCCATTATGGGAAATGAATTTTATACTGAAATGGAAAAGTATCACTATCATTATCATGAGAAATTTCGCTGTGTACGAAAGTTAATAATAAATGGTGATAGTGGTATAGCAGAATTTACAACAAGTGAACACCTCGATGTTTTAATTGATGGAGCTATGCAAGCAATCGTTTTCATTTTTCTTCAACAATGTCGTATAAAATCGATTACACTAGTTCCATTTAATATTGGGAGAGTGGAAATCGTCAGCATTAAGAAACAAGCGATTCCAGTCAGGAAGTCCAATGATGACATCAATATATTGGCAACTGTTAAAGCTGGACTACAAAACGGTCATCTTTTAGGCTCATTTCAATTTGCAACTGATGAAACAGCTGTTGCAGCACATGCTATAAGTTTTTATCCAATGAAACCTGAAAATATGATAAAATCGTTGAAAAAACAACAACAGTTGTTCAAATCGGCGATAGACACACATCACGAAATACCAGTAAAACCGGAAACAGACAAATCAATGAGCAAAAATGAAGACACACATCACGAAATACCAGTAAAACCCGAAGCGGACGAATCAATGAGCAAAAATGAACTATCACAAGCGGCAGTACAGAATGAAAGATTGATATGCATTAAATCGTTTGCATGTCGTTTACCCAAAACTGTTCATGATCCAGCTGAATTTTGGGATGCTCTAAAAACCGGTCAAATAATGACAAGTAAAATTCCATGTTCAAGGATTGCTGGAAGAGATAACCTAGCTCAGGGTCAATATGGTCATTCTGTTAGATGTGCTAATTTTTTGGCAACTGATATTAGCCATTTTGATGCGACATTTTTTGGCATTTCACGAAGTGAAGCGGCAAAAATAGATCCACAACAACGGATACTTTTAGAATGTGTGTACGAATGCATGGAAAATGCTGGAATGACCACATTGAACGATGCCGGATTTTTCATTGGTTTTATGTCAAATGAATATCCGGATATTGTGAAAAGTCAGGATGCTGTATCAATGCTTGGCTCTAGTGCCAGTATTGTTAGTGGACGATTGAATTATTTGTTCGGAAGTACGGGGCCAGCAATTACACTTGATACAGCATGTAGCTCGAGCTTAGTTGCATTGCAAACAGCAATTCATGCATTACTTGCTGGACACTGTACAATAGCTATTATTGCTGGAGTTAATTTAATCTTAACAGAACAAAGTATAGGTCAACGAGCAAATGGTAATTTATTAGCTGATGATGGTATATGTCGCAGTTATGATGCATTATCAAGCGGATATGGAAGAGCAGATGGATGTGTAGCACTTCTTCTAAGTATCACTAATAAAGCAACAGATCATTCGATAAGTATCATTTCAACAGCTATAGGACATAATGGACAAAGTGTATCACTTACCGCACCCAATGGTTTTGCTCAAGAAAAATTACTTCGAAATTGCTTAAACCAAATTCAAGGTAATCAATCATCCATTAAATACTGGGAAACGCATGGTACAGGTACCATAATTGGTGATGCCATTGAGTTAAAAGCATTACAAGCTAATTTACGGCACTGTTTAATTGGTACTGTGAAGACACATTTTGGACATTCAGAAGCTGCTGCTGGTGCTGCTGGATTGGCTAAAATTTTAAAACAATTCAAATATGAATATATTCCCGAACATGGTTCCTATCAATTTGGACAAAATTTACGCGATGGTACTTTGTATTTACCAATTGTTGGTGAAGAATGGATAGATACATTAGCTGGGATAAGTTCATTTGGTATTAGTGGGACAAATGCTATGGCAATATTACAATCGGAAAAAATAACTCTTAAGCAAACTAGAAGTAGAATAGCGACAACGAAATGGCAAACGCATATTTGTCCAGTATCAGCAAAAAGTAAGGAATCACTGAATATGCTAATGATAAGCTATCAAACAATGTTCGAAAATACCTTTGAAAAAATGGTCGATATTTGTTCAGCAGCAGCATTTCATCGAAATCATATGCAGCATCGTGCTATTATCATGTTACAAAATGGAAAGATTATTCAAAAATTATGGAAAAATGACGAAAAACAAGAAGCGATAGGATTCAAGCTATTCAGTAAATCATTCTTATATGCACTACATTGGTTTTATTCGAATTTCTCGAAATTTAGAATGAATTTTAAAATTTATTATCCACTAATGAAGAATTTTGCAATGCAACAAATTTCAGCACAATTTCAGCAAACTCAAAGTATTGTTATTCTAACAGGTCTTTTA
Organism: Mansonella perstans; assembly: GCA_037074765.1. Taxonomy (NCBI): domain Eukaryota; kingdom Metazoa; phylum Nematoda; class Chromadorea; order Rhabditida; family Onchocercidae; genus Mansonella; species Mansonella perstans. The sequence goes on from JBAMDO010000135.1 coordinate 11,035, forward strand.
GCTTTCATTATTTTTCTGCATGATATTGGCATTGAAGTGAAAGCTATTCATGCTTATGATAAACTATCGTTAACTGCAGCTCTCTTACTTACAGGTAAATTAGAATTCACTAACATAAATAACGTAGCATATTCAAATATACAAATTTTCGCAAATAAAATTTCAACAACAGCAACAAAAACGAAGAAGAAGTATGCTGCTGATAATTATAAATGGTATCAATTAGATATCATAAAAGATGGGAAAAATTTTGAATTTGAATTGATGAAAATGATAGCAACATCTTATCTACAAGGAAATTGCATTATCTGGAAATATTTCTACACATTATCCACTCATCCGATTACACTTCCGAATTATCAATTTAAACGTGAATCGTACTGGATTACGGAAAATGCATCAACAATCATTGACCACTGGTTAATTGGCCGATTAATGAAAGTGGAAGAAGACGAATGTATTTTCATCAATCAAGTGAGCAAAATGACAAATGCCGAATTGTTGACATTTCAATACGATGGCGAAATGCGCTTCTCTTTTGGTATTTGTTGTAATGCTATCATACAGGCATTTCAGCTTACATTTTTGAGCGCTATTATCGAGCGATCACAGTATTATTATTATTACTGTATCAAGGATTTTGTAATGAACAAATATTTTGTGCAAGAAGATGACTGGATAAAAACAACAATTAGGAAGTACACAAATGACCAGTACTGCGTTAAACTTACCAGTGCTTTTAATGTTATTTGTCAAGCAAATCTTATACTTACCACTTCTGCAACAGGATTTACCATGAAAACATTAAAGATTACTGAGAGTGAAAATTTTGCCACAAAATCAAATTTTTATGAAAATCTCAAGAACAGGAAAGGAATATTTTACAATAAAGGAATTTATCAAACGATCACTCATGCATCTTCTGATGAAAAAATATTTGTAGCAAAATGTTGCAATGAAATTTTTCTCATTGTCGAAGCAATAATACAAGTTGCATGCTACAGTAATCTTTTAAAGCCACGTAATATTTATGCTGCAAGAAAGTTCACTGTTGAAATTTTAAATTTTTATGAATCTTTCTCCCAATCAATATTTATACGAATAGAAAATGATCATCAAATAGTTGTATACAATGGAAATAATTATAGGATAATGACTATTGCAAATTTTAATGGCAAAAAAATTAGCAAAAAATCTGATAAGTTGAAATATCGAGAAAAGAAGATTGAAGGAAAATCGAATCAAAAATTTTTCAACAGCTTTTCCTCCTCCTCCTCCATCACTTATCAGGAATGCACTGATAAAATACGTCAAGCCGTTGAAGATATTCGTAAAGATGATTGCCCACTGATCGACCAACAGTTATCAGTTTCATTTATTGAACTTGGTCTTGATTCATTAGCAATTACTGACCTGGCTAATCGCCTAAATACCATCTGTTTTCCTCATTTACAAATTAGTGCAGTGGATCTGTTCAACTATTCCAATATTAATTCATTAACAGATGCAATCTATACACGTAAAATACCATCAAAACTAACTACTGATAAGAAAGGAATAAACGTACGTGAGATAACGAATACTACCACGGCGAATAAATCTACTCTTAAAGAATCTGATTCCAGTATTCATTCAATAACGGATGCAATCTATACACGTAAAATACCATCAAAGTTTACTGATGATAAGAAAGGAAAAAACGTACGTGAGATAAGGAATATTACCACGTCGAATAAATCTACGCCTAAAGAATCGGGAAATCAACATAATCATTCATTATCAATGATAGCTGAAAATGAAAGTTGTGCATATGAACAAATATTTCTTATGGATCGGAGAAGCAGAGCAAAGCAGAGAATCAGAGATGACTGTGTAACTGTTACCATTACTGATAAGAAAGAATTGATAAAAGGACAAAAATTAGCGAATCAATTGATAATTATTGTTGGTAATAAGATGCAAAAATATAGAACTATTCCGGATGATTCGGGAATATTTTATTTAAATACGAAAAATCCTGAAAATTTTAAACGTTTTTTTTCGTTACGCTTAAATAGTAATCAAACAATTATGATTAGATTTGAATTGAGTAAGAATATTCGACTGCGACAACTTGTAGAAATTTTACTTCAATTGATAAAAGCAATCACTGAATCGAAACAAACTTATATCTTTTCGAGCAATCCAGATCAATGTGGCAGTGCTAATGCATTTGCATTGGGCTTTGCTAGAAGCTTGTGTGCCGAATTCTACCCTAAGGTGCAATGTGAATGGAATTTTATTTTACAGAAAATTTCAAATTTAAACAAATATGTGGAAGAGTTTCCAAAAGTGTTGCAAAATGGTCGAGAAGATGAGAACCTAGAAGAACGTTGGCTTATTACTGGTGGCCTTGGTGGAATTGGCTGGCAAATAGCTAAATTTGTTGGATACAATCGAAAAGTGTCACATTTATTTTTGATTGGCCGAAAGCCACCAAAAGAGACACAAAGTTGTGAAATGAACAGAATGCGTGATAGTGCAGGTGTAGACGTACGAGCTTTTTCCGTGGATTTAACATGCAAGGTGCAAATGGAAGAATTCTTCGATAAGCTGCAAATATCACTGACGAGTGTTATTCATAGTGCGGGATGTATTCATGATGCTTTAGCATCTCAACAAAACCTTTCAACTTTTCGACTTGTAACTGAGGCGAAATGTGATGGTTTGTTAATTTTGGAAAAATTATGTCGTCAACATCCAATCAAACATTTTATCATTAATTCATCCGTTTCTGCTATAATTGGTAATCGTGGCCAATGTAACTATTCGGCAGCGAATGCTTTTATTGATGCAGTTATGCTTGAACGTAGAGCAAAAGGACTTCCTGCAACCGTAATTAATTGGGGAAATTGGTTAGAAACTGGAATGGCAATTAGGACGAGTAAAATTTTAAACAAAATGGGTTTGACTGGTTTAAAGACACGAAGAGCGATGGCTTATTTACAAATTGCCATTGATCATGCACCGGCGCGAATGATTGTCATGGAAGTTGATGTCCCGAGAATTTTACATTATCGTCCGGATTTATCCATCGTATTTCCGAATAATACAACTGGAAGCGATACGCTGGCAATCAGAAAGAATATTTTGCGACAGGACAACTTGAAGGAAAGAAATCAGTCGTTCATTAAAAATCAATCAACAAATGATAGATTGAAACAATGGAACGAAAAGATGGAAAAAAACGGCGCACTAACCAAAAATGACATCAACTGTGTAAAATCAGTGATTGCTAAGACACTGGAAGAAATAACTGGAGAAGCAGTAAGCAGCCAGGATTATCAGAGGAGTTTTATGGATCTTGGTCTTGATTCCCTCAAACTATACAAATTTGTGAGTGGCTTAATGGAAAAGATCACGATAAAGCCTAATCTAAATGTCTTGGCAATATTTGAGCATCCAACAATAAATCAACTTTCTCATTATATCGTATCAACGTTTTGTCGTACGAAGGCAGAACATTCGGCAATGCTAACAATCACTGAAACCAATTTGAGGTTAGAGCAAAATGAAAATTTAGAAAGCATAGCTAAACATTTCAAAATTTTCATGTTCCATTCAAAAGATCAGCTGATCGATCAGTGTCCTCAAATTTCCACGATATTATCAGATCGATCATTTGCACACGAGCGGTGTAACGACAATGGTTACTTGCATGTTGTTTGGGGTTCAAAATATAAAATGCTACGAAATAATTTATCACACCTCGAAATTATTCGTTGTGTTAAGCAATCCAGAAAGCCAATTATATGCTACATGATTAGTGGACAAGGAAGTCAGGTATGGAATATGGGCAAACAATTAAGTTGTGTTTTTCCGTTTTTCCGAAAAAAATTCAATCAAACTTTGAATGCTGCAACTAAATATATGCCCGGTAAAAGTGTAAATATTCTCGATGTAATTTACCGGTGGCAATATCGGGAGTTACTATATCGAACGGAATATGCTCAACCGATTATTTATTGCTTTGCATATTCACTTGCTAAACTTTACGAATTATGCGGCGTAAGGGCTGCCTTTTTTGTTGGGCATAGTATTGGTGAACTTGTTGCTTGTACATTAGCTGGTCGAATAACTCTCGATGATGCACTAAAATTGGTCATAAAACGGGGGGAAATTTTGAGCTTTACCAGAGGAATGGGTAAAATGATTGCAGTGAGGGTAAATGATGTGGAAAAGCTTCAACGATACAGTGGGATAAGTCGAGCAGCCGAAAATAGCAATAAACAAATTGTCCTATCAGGAGATAATCAATCAGCCAAATTATGCTTACAAATCGCACAATTAAATCAATGTCCAGTTACAGTAATCGACGATTGCTATCCATTTCATAGTACGGTAATCGATGATACACTAGAAGATCAATATAGAATGGAATGTGAAAAAATGAAATTACAACAAACCAGGCAGGCAAGAGATGTTGTGAGTAATTCTACTGGTAAATTTATGGATTGTACAACAAGAACAATTGCTTCGATCAAATCTACCGTGCTTTTCAACAAATGCGTGGAAACATTACGTAACAGTAACACTAATATATGGCTTGAGATAGGTAATGGTGAAATTCTTTCAACAATGGTGAAAAATACACTGGGATCAATTACAACAGATACTTTGATATGTTCAGCAATAAGAAATGATAAGCACGAAGTGCACTCATTCATTCATTCGCTATGTGAACTTCAAAATTTCGGTGTTGACATCAAATGGAATCGACTAATTGACAATGCAAAAAAAGAAATGAAATTAATGCAAAAGAAATTGTCAGCCGAAATGGAAAATGATATGGAACTATTTGAACAGCATCTTATCAATGGTCAAATAACATTACCTGCAGCATTCATCATCAATATGTTTGCTAATTCATTACGGCAACATAATAGCAAGCGTAATACATGTGAATGGAATTTCCTGTTTGAGCCGCGTAAAACCATCATTTTGGAAGCATTACGATTGGAAAAACGAGTGAATGAAATTGATCTAGCAAAGCTTGAAATAAAATTCAACTCGGAATCGGAATTAATTCTAACTGATAATATAAATAAATATAGCAGTTGTCGATTAGGTAATGAAGAGAGTGAAAAAATTCAAATGAAACAAATGAAACAAATCAATACTGTGAATAAATTACGATTGAAGTATGAAGAATTAAAATCAGAAATGAATAGATTGTCGCATCAAGAATTTTATGAAACAATGAGAAGACGTGGTTTACAGTATGGCTTAAAGTATCAGGTATTACGTGAAATTCATCGTAAAGATTGTTCTATTGGTGCACTATTGATTAATGCTGGTGATCTCACGAGACTTCTTGATGGCGCATTACAGCTACTTTCTGCTGCTTTACTTTTCAACACTAATAACAATTCATCAGCAATTTATATCCCAATTGCAATCGATAATATCATAATTAATTATGATAGGCTAATTGCTCATAATTATTTCAATGCTTATGGAATTATCACGAAACGTTTTGATAATATTGTCAAAGGATCAGTTTTTATTTATGGCAATGATCATGAAATCATTATTCTGGACAATGTTACAGCAACTGATATAAGTACTAGCAAGTCGATCACATCAATCAAACATCCTTATCATTCTAAAGATTCACAACATTCAACAAGTAACAAAATGCAGCATCCTATTATCGATAATGATAACGACAACGATGATCATGTCAGTAGTAATTTGAAAAACACTGATAACGCATCCAAAACTGGAAGTGAAAAGAATATTACTGATAACGATAACGACGATCATATCAGTAGTAATTTGAGAAACGCTAATAATGCATCCAGAACTGAAAATGAAACGAATAGAAAGTCATTGGTTCAGGAAAGCGAAATGCTGCAAATTGAAATTGTTAGCTATGTTGGTGAATTTCCTGGTTCCGCAATTGATTGTGAATCGTTATGGAATAACCTGAAAGCTGGAAAAAGTTTGCGTTCATCCGGTGGTATTCAAAAACTCCAAACTGATATTACCACTTTTAATCCGGTACAATTTGGCATTACACCTAAAGAAGCTCCATTCATTGATCCTCAGCAGAGAATTCTGTTGGAAATGACACAAAAGACAATCGAAAAAGCTGGATTAGAAAGATTGGATAGTGAAACTGGTGTTTTTATTGGTGTAAGCTCAAGTGATTTTGCTCAAAAAGCATTTAGAGAGATTGAGGATACCTGTTCTTACCTGAGTGCTGGTACAAATCAAAGTGCTTTAGCTGGTCGCATTGCTTATTGGTTTAATTTAAAGGGACCTAACATAGTGATCGATACAGCATGTTCATCATTTTTTTCTGCTCTTGCTGTCGCATGTGATAACATCAAAATGGGTAATTGTCGGGCAGCTCTTGTTGGAGCTGTAAATATAATCCTGAATTCGAAATCAACTTCTGTGTTGCAGAACGCGCAAATGCTTTCTAAGACAGGTATCTGTAAGGTTTTCGACGTTGATGCAGATGGATATATCCGATCAGAGGGTGCTGCCATGATACTGATCATGGGAGCAAATAGAGAAACTTATAGCTCAAAAAGCGAAACATTAGCCGTCTTTAGAAACGATATGAAATTTACAATCGAATCTTACGGTATGAGACATAGTGGACGATCGAGTGGACTTACAGTACCAAATGGTTTGAGTGAGTATGAACTGATCAACAACGTCAGTAAGAGGCATGCAAATATATCGTCCATAAGTTGGGTCGAAGCTCATGGGACAGGAACTCCGTTAGGTGATCCAATTGAGGCAAAAGCAATTGTCAAAGCTCTGGCAGATACATCGTACACTGCACAACCAATTCACATTACTTCGGTCAAAAGTTCAATTGGTCATTGCGAAGCTGCAGCTGGTGCTGCATCGCTGATTATGGCCCTTGAGGCATACAATCACCGCTATTTACCACCAATGCAGCATTTTAAACTACTAAATACAAATATCGTAAACGATGGCACATTGATTGTACCGGTTATTGGTGAAGAATTGCCGGATAACTTTGATATGCTCATAAACAGTTTCGGTTTCAGTGGTACCAATGTGTCATTAGTTCTTAGAGGATGTGACAGAAAGCAAGTGGAGGAAAATAATAAAGCACGAAATTATCCAGTAATGAAGCGAAAGTTACCAACCGGTCACTCTCCGCATATACTTTTATGCTCGGGAGACGATTCCGAATCATTCGAATCGGTGTCGGAAAACCTGAAAGAGTATTTAAAACAAACAAGTTGCAGCCTTCAAAATGTCTGTGCATGCTTGCAAAATTTAAGAGGTACCGGAAGATATCGAATAGCAATGCCGATTAAGCGGCATACACAGAAATGGAAATCCTTCCGGATGTCAACGATTAAGCCGCAGAAATGGACCAGAGTTATTTTCAATATGGCAGAAAGTCCAGAACCGTCTATGATTGCCGAACTATACATAGCATATCGTTTATTCCGGAAAATTTTCATCGAATACATCAAAATTTATAAATTTGCAAATAATTTTGCATCATCCAAATCAGATGGACAAGTTGCATTTGAATTTATCTCAAAACTTGCATTGGTCACATTTTTGTTTACCATTGGAATAAATCCATCAGTAATTATTGCACCGAGCAGAATTGATCGAAATGTTGCTAAAATAATCAAAATAAAGCATCAAATGAAAGACGTTTTTGAAGCAGTAAGAAATTACAGTAAAAGAATACCGTGTCAGGATTGTAATTTTGAAATACGAGAAGAAATGTTTCGCGAAGATTTCGATTGCATTTTAAGCATGCAGACATTATGCATTGAAAAACCTGAAATGATAAACAGTAATAATTGTAAGCAGTCATTTATCAGTCAGTTCGTCAAAACAATTTGCCAGTTATATGAGCATTTCACTGAAATCAATTGGCAAATGCTTTATGATCGAACAACTACAGTATGCCTTATACCATATGCTGAATGCTCCAAGAAAAAATATTGGCCTTTCACTGACTGTAGCATGCAAAGTATCGACCATAATCTTTCTTCTGGTAAGATTCCTTCCTTTTCGAGTTTACAATCGATAATAAAACAAGATGAAACAAATCATGCCATCGTGGTTGATCAATTGAACGGCAACGATTTTGGCAATACTGAAATGGAATCAGTCAATCATCATCATTATTTCTACAAATTATTTCAAAGAAAATCCATGTTACCGTATCCTGAACGAATTTTTCCATTTATTGCTATCAATCTTACCGATACAACAACAATTATAGGAGAAAAAGCTATCATTACCAGTAAGATAAATGATAATGATGACGATATTAATATGATTAAAAAGCAGCTTGATTTACATAAATGTACAAGATTGGTGTTCGAATGGATAATTAATGAGGAGGAAAATTTACTGGAAAATACCATAAGACAAAGTCTTCTGGTGATTAATTTATGGAAAATTCTGGCAAAAAATAAAGAAAACAACAACAAATACTACAGTAACCATAATTACAACGACTACCGTAATACAAATGTACGATCATGTTTAATTGTCTTTGCTATCAGTAATATTAACAGAGACAGTAACCGATTATTTGCACCATTTTCAGCTTTACTAAAAACATTAGCAATGGAACAAGCAAATGTAAATTTCAAATGCATCCATACTGATATTATCGATCAAAAACTTCTCCAGGAAATCTCGGATGAAAATTTTCTCAATGAAATAATTTTTTATCGTGATGGTCATCGATATGTTGAAAGGCTGCAACAAATAGATGATAGCACAGATGTAATTGTAGAACAGAAAAGAAATGCTGGTCGAATACTGATAACAGGAAATATTCGAGGAATAGCGGGAAAATTGATTGAAATATTAAAGCCTCATTTAGCCATAGTGGTGTCCAGAACAATATCAAGCAATGATGAGAATTGCCCTGTAATTAAAACAATACAAGCGGATTGTACCGACTACAAACAAATGAAAAGAATTTTTGCGACATTTGCGCCCTTTGATATTATCTTCCATTGTGCAGCAGTGATCAATAATGGTTTGATGGAAAAGATGAATGTGACATTATTTGAAACGGTATGTCATCCAAAGGTCAAAGGTTTACAGAATATCATCAGTCTTTCGAGATTATATCCAGTTGGGAAAGTAGTAGCTTTCTCATCTGCAGCAACAATTCTTGGCTCTGCTGGTCAAGCTAATTACGTCGTCGCCAATGAACTTATGGAAAATTTAATGAAGAAAGATATGCCAGAAGGATTATTCATTAGCTGGGGACCATGGGATAGAATAGGACTTTTGGCAGGTGAGCAAATGGCTGGCATTCGAAAACAGATTCAGAATAATGGTTGGAATTTGTTGCAGGTAGAGCAGATAGCTCAACTATGCTGCGAATTACTTTCCAATTCAGGTCATCATATAGCAATGGATGTTAATTTTGATGTATTCCGGAAAAAGTATCCATATATAAGAAATTTTCTGGAATATATTCCAGTTAACAGTGTAAACATTCCTAAAGATGATTTGATTTTTCAAAACGATTTGCATTCGGATTTCAAATCAGGAAAAGATGATTTCAATGAAGCAATCAAGAATTGTATTATGAAAGTAACCGGTATTACAGATGTAAAATCTGATGTAGGTTTCATGTCAATGGGAATCGATTCATTGATGATAGCCGAAATTCAAGCATTGCTTAAAGAATGGTTAAATTTAAATATTCCGGTTTCTATGTTTTACGAATACTCTACCGTAGAAACATTATCAGAACATATGATGATGATACGAAGTGCTTCAACGAATTGCAAATTGCCGAATGATACGGAGGCAAAAGATACAAATGACCAGGTTGCAATTATTGGTTATTCCGGAGCTTTTTCCGGAGCATCTGATGATGAAGAATTTTGGCGCTCTTTGTTGGATGGCAAAGAATTAATTGAACATCACAAAAAAACTACAACTACTGATAATGATGAAATTATAGAAGCAATTGGTATAGTGCCAGATATGGACAAATTTGATTACAGATTCTGGAAGATGAGTCCTGATGATGCAAGTTACATTGATCCACAAATTCGGAAATTCCTTGAACATTCATATATTGCTCTAGAACGGTCAGGTCTTATACGATTGAGGAATAAGTTAAAAATAGCAGTTGTTGTTGGTGCCGAACCATCGGAATACCACGTGAAATCACGTCGTATTGGTGGAATTGAAGGTTTGTACGAGATGAATCAGAAGGATTTTCTTGCTGCATGGACCAGTCATTTGCTTGATCTTCATGGACCATCATTTGGAGTTTACTCAGCCTGTTCTACTGCTCTTGTAGCTATCATTCAGGCTATTAATTTGTTGCGCGAAAATCAATGTGATGCTGCACTTGCAGGTGCTGTATCTTTGGCCATACCACGCCATGCAGAGAGCAGTGATAATTTCCAAGGAATGATACTATCATCTGACGGTCATTGTCGACCATTTGATCATAAATCGAACGGAACGGTTCGAGGTTCAGCAGTTGGTGTTGTTGTATTGCGACGAATTAGTGAAGTTCGACAAACTAATGCTCCAGTGATTGTTAGAATAGCTGGCTATGGAATTACTAACGATGGTCTCCCAAAGTCAAGCTTTATGGCACCAAATATTAGTGGTCAACGAACTTGCATAAAGCAAGCAGTTGAGATGAGCGGAACATCTGAAATTGATTACATTGAATGTCATGGAACCGGAACGACAATGGGTGATTTGATTGAACTTACAGCAATGTCACAGCTCTATCATCACGATGCATTCATTGGTTCAGTAAAGGCCAATATTGGACATGCACTAGCTGGAGCTAGCATTGCTTCAATCATTAAATTATGCAAAATCGCCGAAACAGGAATTATTCCAAAGCAAATTAATTTTGAAAAATTAAATGAAAATTTAAAAGATATCCGTTTTAAAATTACTCAGTGTAACATCGAATTACAGAAGAGCAATTTACGATTTGCTGTAAATGCTTCCGGTATTGGTGGTACTAATGGACATATTATTATGGAAGCTGACCATCATCAATTTTTCAATCAATCAGCTGTTGAGCAATATTTTTATGCTTTAACAATATCAGCTAAAACTGAAAATGCATGTATCAATCTCTGTGCTCGTATAGCTGATTATTTGAAATCAGAAATGAATTTAAATCAAGTAGCAAGTACATTGCAAAACTATCGTGAACATTTTGACCATCGAATTGGTCTAAGTGTCCAGTCATCTATGGATGCCATCAATCAATTGACAAATGTCAACAGATGCCACAAAGCAATCGAACTGAAGCAAGAAAATGTCGCATTCTATTTTGCACCTCAAGGATTGGAATATGCTAATATGGGATTACAAGCACTGACTTACAATAAAGTATTTCGTGAAGTGTCACAGAAGTGCTGTAATATTGCTAGCAAATTAATTGGTCTGAATTTTGAAAGTATCATTTATCCAGAACAAAAAGTTGATGGACAAAATTTAATCATTGAACAGCCGTACTCACAGTTGGCTTCATTCATTATCAGTTTTTCTTTGGCCGAACAATTAAAAGCTTGGGGAATTCAAGGTTGCATAATGATTGGACATAGCCTAGGCGAATATGTTGCTGCAGCTCAAGCTGGAGTCTTTGATGTGGAAATCGCACTGCAGATACTTTTCAAGCGTGGTTGTTTGATCGCAAAAACCGAAAAGGCAAAAATGCTTGCTGTGAAATGTTCGAAATTTTCCTTCGATGATGAAAAATACCGCGAAATGTTGGAGAAGATTGAAATTTCAGCTATTCTTCGTTCAGATCTTCAATGTTTGGTTGGAAAGCCAAAAGTGATGGAAAAATTGAAGGAAAAATTAGAGGAAGATGAAGTGAATTGCAGGGAATTGCTAACCAGCTATGGTTTTCATAGCTCATTCATGGATTCGATCCTGGATGAATTTGCTGGATTTTTAACAAATTTCACTTTTCAAAAACCAACAAAGCAAATTTTATCAAATATTGACGGTAAAGCTATCAAGCACTTTGATAGTAAATATATGGTAGAACATACGAGAAGTACAATCCGAATTGATAAATGTATTGAGAATTTACCTGTTGGAATTAAAACAATCATTGAAATTGGTCCGAAAGGAATTCTGGAAAGTTTATTGAAGGACAGTAATTCAAATGGAATTGAAGTAATTTCAACAATACCATCCAAGAGGCAGCATGAGAAAGGCTCTGATACAGGTGATTTGCTTAGTATCGCGACGAAATTATGGATGAAAGGTTACGAAGTAAACTGGGAAAAAATTTGTGGTAACGATGGATTTGATAGGCTTTTGCCAAATTATCAATTTGAAAAGGATATTTGCTGGGTGAATCAAGAAAAGCAACGGAATACAGAAAGGCTTACTGTAAACTTATATGAGCCATGCTGGATACCGTATAAATTTACTTGCAGTAACCAAAAACGATTCCCGAAAGGTGTCCTATTGTTCTTGGCAAAAATATCCACAAAACCTATTGATGCACTTCTTACAATGTTACATAATTTGTTTGTACCAGTTCGATGTATTTTCAGCGACAATATATCATCCGGAAATTTGAACGTAATAAATGACAATATTTATATCAATACGAATAAGGAAGAATCATATCAACAGTTAGCCAAGTTTCTCCGTGACAGTAATTTTCACTATGATACTGTAATTCATACATGGGATTTTCCAGTAAATTATGGTGATATTGAAAAACGGATTAATGATTCATATTTACTTTCCGGTTTTTACTCTGTATATTGGATTTTGGCAAATGTTTTGGAAAATATGAATGATCTAAGATTTTTGATAAGCATTGATTGGAATGCGGAACCGGAATTATTCACTATTCTTGGTCCAATAAGAGAATTAGCGATGACAAGACAATCAATGCATGCTGCATGCATTCTCGGTACACCACAAGTTGATTTATTTCAAGCATTACAATTACTGGAAACTTGTCAAGCTGATTTTTGTTTAATTCGAACTTCACTGAACGATGAATTTGAACATTTTTCCTACAGATTGAAACCAATTGAAAATGTCAATTGCTTTATGGGAAGTGAAAAGCGATCAGCTGATCAAGTGAATGATTGCCTTGTACGGAATGCTGATGTCATTGTGATTTTTGGATTTGGTAACATTGGACAATCATTCGTCAATGTTCTTTGTCAAAACTTCGATTGCTTAACAATTTGTATAGCTAGTCCAAATGCTAAAAATCGCTTTCAGGAATTTCAAAATAAAATTAATCAATGGAAAGTTTCAAGAAAATTTAGAATCTCAGCAAAAGATGACACTATCAATGTCACCAATAATGATGCACATGCAATTCTTCCATACGATATTGACGTAACGAACAAAGATGATGTACAACGAATGCTAATGCAAATAATGTCGCAACATAAACGGATCAATGTCATCATACATGCAGCAGCTGGAAAAGTTGACAATAGTAAATTTGAAAAGAGTTTTGATGAAATGAACTTTGTATTGCAACCAAAAATTCGTGGTATCCGGAACATAATTAATATTTTGATTGAAAATAATATCACAGTACGAAGTTTAATTCTTAATTCAAGTATGAATGCGCTATTTGGATTACCTGGTAATAGTGATTATGCTGCATCAAATATTTTTCTGGATGCATGTTGTGAAAAAAAATTTCCAAACATTCAAAATATCACGACCATACAATGGACCGGTTGGAAGCATAGCACCATGCTTAGGCATTACAGTAATGATAAAACGAAAAGTCAAAATCCTGTAGCAAATCTTATCGTGGAATATTCATTAACAGTACAGGAAGCCGAACAAGTGATCCGGAAATGTTTGCATGAAAGACGATTAATTGCTGTATCATTCGCTTGTCCCAATGTTATTGCTCGTGAAATACGTAAATTAAACTTAACGATCATTCCTCGTAAAATTGTCACTTTTTCGGAAGAAAAAATTACTACTAATCCGGAAGAAAAAATTATGGAATGGAATTGCAATGATTTCAGGAATACTGTTGCAAAAATTTGGATGAGCTATTTGGGAGTTGAAGAAATCACGTGTAATGATGATTTCTTTCAACTGGGTGGACATTCATTAAATGGTATGCAAATTATTTGGGAAATTAATCGCTCGTTGCGAATTAATTGCAAACTTGATCATCTCTTCCAGAATTCACAATTTGAAAAATTTTTGCAATTTTTGCAAAAATTAGATTTTAATGAAAATGATCAAAAAATTTCGCATAATTTGAAAAGCTATAAAATTCTGGATGATATCGGTGAAGTGAAAAAAATCCCACTGAGTTATCCACAGGAAAATATGTACATCTTACGATATTTGCAACATCCAACACTCTACAACATTTGCTTTGCATTAACATTTCAAGGATCAGTCTGTATCGAAAGTTTACGGAAGGCATTGCTATTTCTCATTACACGACAAACCTCTCTTCGTACGGTGTTTACAGTATCAAACGATGATTGGTGCTATCAGGAAATTCAATCACTTACTGAATCCTATTACCGTATCAGTTGGTCTAACATGAATGAACTTGAACGTGGTAAATTAATTGAGGATGAAAAAAACCATATAATGGATCTGAATCAAATACCATTCAGGATATTATCAATGTGCAGTAAAAAGAATGATATAGAGGAAATTATTGAATATATGGTAATTATTAATCAACATCATATCATCACTGATGGCTGGTCGATGACTAATTTTGCTAATGAATTAGGAGAACTTTATCGTTATTGCTTAACAAATCAACCGATCCCAGAAACTTTGAAAAGATTACCCTGGAATGTAACTCATTTTGCTCTTTGGCAACGTAGTAACGAATATACTAAGGTAATGGAACATGACCTGCAACGACTATGTGATAAACTACAGGGACTTCAAGCAACACGAATTGTTGCACAAAAGATTGCAATTATGGCATCTAAACTAATTTGCCAAAAAACATTCTCTATTCCAGCATCACTTTGGGCCCAAATTAATGAAACAGCCAAAAAGTATCAGCAAACAGTTTATACAGTAATACTCACTGCATTCCTATGTCTTATTCGAAAATTCTCTGATGATTACGATAACAATACAATTGTAATCGGTTGTCCGATATCTGGTAGAACAGGTGAAGAAATGAAATCGGTGATAGGATATTTTTTGAATAACATTATCCTAATTATTAAGGATTTCAAGATGAATGCTCCACAAAGTATCCTTTTTGAGCATGTTCGGAAAGCAGTTCAGGAAGCTCGATCATTTGAGCATTTACCATTTCACTTATTGGTTTCTAAATTATCACATCAACGACGCAATGCTAATCAACATCCGGTTTTTGATATATTTTTTAATTATCGTCATAATCTTGACTTTCCAAAAATCAAAATTACCGATGTACGAACTACCGTAACACAACTTACCAGCAATGATGCATTCAATTTTGCATGTACAATTGATGAAACAAATGATGGAAGTTTGATTACGGTTAATTATAATGCCAATCAATACTCCATTGAACTTATCGATAATATGATTAGAGTATATTTGAAATTACTTAAATCGAATTGTAGTCAATGTAATAGTATAAGAAATGAAATGAATGATTTGGGAGAGTGCGGAATTAATCGAGATATTTTATCAGGAAGTCTCATTAATATTATTGAACAGCAATCAATGCAAACTGATAAGCTTACTGCTTTTTGTTATTCAAGTCAACTGATAACTTATCAACAAATGATTGGTATGATTCATATATTTGCTAAGAAAATAAAACAATTTTACCTACAAAATAACTGTGGAAATATTCGTGCTGATACGATTATACCGATATGTGCTGATTTAAATGCAATAATAGTGCCATTGTTAGCAGTGCAAGTAATTGGCGCTGCTTATGCACCAATTGATCCGGCAAATTCCACCACAATGGTTGCAGAATTGGTGCATAATATTGGTGCAACAATTGTTATTGTTCAGGAAAATAATTTAGCACTAGATATTCCCACTTTAACGTTGACACATTTTTCATCAATGAATGATCGGCAAATAGATGGTTTCAAAGAAATGCTGAAAAAGCAGGATAACAGGAAATGCTCACAAAGCACTGATCTATCCTATGTCATTCACACGAGTGGTTCAACTGGAAAACCGAAAGCTGTTTGCGTTACGAACGAGAATCTTGTCAATTTTGTCCTTGCATCAACTCAACAGGCAATATTCCGTCCGGAATTTCGTGTTTATCATTCTGTGCAAACTATTTTTGACGTAAGTTGCATGAATATTTTTACAACACTTTCAAATGGTTGTTGTTTAATTAGCTCGGAAAATATTCTGAATGCACCGGATGAAATTGTCGAGAAGAATACACAATTTGCTTTTTTCTCATCGGCCTTATTTAATATGTTTGATGGTGATGAAACTGTTAAATTTCAACAATTGGAAAAATTATTTGTCGGTGGTGAAAAAGTAAACAGTGAGCAATTGAATCGTTGTTTACAAATGGGCATTTGCGTTGATCAGATTTATGGTCCAACAGAAAGTACTGTTTGGTCATTAACCAATAGGTGTTCAGTGTTTGAATATGAATGTGGTCGAGTGATTGGAAAAGCAATTGATAACGAATTTGTATATCTTTTAGATTCGGAAAATACTATAACATATGCTGGTGCTAAAGGTCTATTAGTAATATGTGGGAAAGGTGTTTCTCGTGGCTATTTCAATCAGGAAGCAAATAATTTCAAGCTTAATAAATTTCACACGAAAGAAGATGAGCTTTTAAATCGTAATATGTTTTGCTATTGCACTGGTGATATTGCAATGAAGTTTGGTGGTGACAAGTATCATTTCTTAGGACGCAAAGATAAGCAACTTAAAATCCGTGGTTATCGTGTGGAACCTGGGGAAATTGAAATTGTCACAAGACAGTGTGACAAATCAATTCGAAATGTTGCTGTTTTAAAAAATGATCAATTAGACAGTTTGTTCCTGTTTATTGAGAAAGATACCGATAGCGGATGCTTTGAAGAAAGATTGCGACAATATTTGCAACAACATTTGCTACATTTTATGATACCCAAGAAGATCATTGTGTTGCAGCGAATGCCACTAAATAGGAATGGTAAGACTGATAGGAATATGTTGAAAGAAATGATGAAAAATGACAATCTGGATGCAATGAAAGATGATAATGACATGATTTCCGGATCTCGACCAGCTAGCAAAATATTATTTGAAAGAGTGAGAGATATTTGGTGTCAATTACTTGCAAAATCTCAAGTTCAACTTGAGGATGATTTTTTCACAATTGGTGGACATTCTCTTTTGTTAGTGCTTCTTCGACAAAAAATTCGTGAAAAATTTAATTTTAATCTTAACTTGGAACAATTTTGTCGTCAACCAACATTAGCAGCACTTATTGATAGCATGCGTACAAATAGTTGCAACAATTTAGTACAGGAGAGCAAGTGGTCAAACTTACCACCTTCATCTTTTACTGATCCTATTAGTGAATCACCAAAATTTGTAAGCCTTCGAGAAACTACATCAGCTAGTGGTAATCTTTATATGATACATGCTATTGCTGGCACTGTATATCCATATTTTGGACTTATATCAACAATACCACAATGCATGAACATTTATGCTATTGAATATGAATCGTATTATCCTGCAAATAGTTTAATGGAACTTGCATCCTTCTACTCCAAACAAGTAAGCTTTTGAAAGTTTAAATTATAATTAATTTTTATTTCAATCTAGATTTCATCCATTTTAACTTTTTCTTTTTCACGGATGAAAAAAATGCTACAAAATCCCACCAATAACAAATTAATGCTTCATTAACCATATTATAACTGATAATTTTTAATTTACCAATTTCAATTTTTAGAACGTACCAGAATGTACTAAAGCTTTTGCATTTTTTTTTTTTTTATTGAGAAACAGTTGTTATTTACTGATAATTTTTAACTTATTGACTTCAATTTCTAGAAGGTACTAAAATGTACGACAAAAACTTTTGCAACATTTAGATTGTTAAACATAGCCAAATGAATGCAATACATTTAATGGGGCATTCATTGGGCGGTATTTTGGCACGTGAAGTAGCAAAATTAATTAATGATGAACAAACGAATAAAGTATTATTTGTTATAATGCTTGATTCATGGTGTATTGGTATTGACAAATTGAATTTCAACACGGTCAAATGTTATCTTCAGGTTTCAATTTTTTCTTTAACTATGTTCAGTTTTTTAGTATGATTTTTGCTAAGTATACTGATATACGCATAAATACTTTCATATCTCAATGTAAAAAGTTCCCTTTTTTAGGAAAAATTAAAAGGATTCCCAAATGAAGAGGAATATATTAGGAAATCAGAAAAATTAACTGAAATGTTGCAAAAACATCAATTTTCGATCAATTCTATCAAAATTTATCTCTTGAAAGCAAAGAAACATGGAAATTCACCGCTTCGAACAGATCTGAAGTAACTTAATGTTTATTCCGTAAATGAATGTAACAACAGTAACCACTGTCGTTTATAGATGTAACAATAGTAATCGTTATGGTTTATAGATGTAATAACAATGACCAGTACGGTTTATAGATGTAACAACAGTAACCATTATGGTTTATAGTTGTTATAAAAGTAACCATTATGCTTCATAGCACAAAAAAAAATTAGTCCATATTATTTAATTGATAAAATAATCAATCTGTGTATTACTATCAATAAAATAATCAGTATCCCAATCAGTATTAATTTATTGATTCTGAAAGAAATTAAAAATAATATATCATTACAAAGAAATCACTGAATAATTCATGAGTGGCTTTCTTTTTCTTTTTTGTTGCAACTTCTATGACCAGATTAAATGATTTAAAAAAAAAAATTGGTTAATTATCAACTCCATTCTCAACAGTAGAATCATCCACACATACAAAAAAAAAGCATATTCACTGCTATTCATGTTTTCCGGATGATTCATTTATAATACATTTCATTTTAGAGGATCAAATTACGATGAACAAAAACGGTCGTTGATTTCAAATGGTTGGCATAAGTTTTCTACAAAAACTGTAGATATATTTCTGGTTGATGGTGATCATGATTCTATGTTACAGCAATATAATATAACCTTTCTGACAGATATTTTTGCATATATTTATGCTAACAATGAAGTGACAAAGTTTAAATGATTACTTATTTTTCCTCGCAATAATTTTACAGCTAATTTAAAATTAAAAGTATTATCTTAAAAGTACCAATCAGTGAATTGTACCGCAATGCATTTATCATTTATAATGAGTCAAAATTAATTTGAACTTTAAACCATGCCGGAAAACAATAAATTATTTTGCACCTATATAAAAAAACTTGAAAATATAGTGGTAGCTATTATCCGAGAACTTTTAATAGATCATCTTCACACATATTAGCATCGAATACCACCTTACTCCATCTGCTTTGCTCAAGTGCTTCATAAAATTCCTCACTATTTTGTAGCATATATTCATTGCTCTGTTCAGCTGATTCATCTTCCACCGATTCGATGCCACACATTTCGTATGATACAATTGCTCCACCAACTACGCATGAATAGTATTGCTAAAATAAAATTCAATTTACATTCGATCAAATCCCTTTGCACTCGCACCACGCACCACGTGAATATTTACACATATTCACAAGAAATGCATTAAAAATTTTAAAATTTAAAAATTCATACAATTCTCAGTAATATTAATAGAATTTAATAATATTACATCAGGAACAACTTGTTGAGGAGCCGTTCGAGGATGGACTGGTGAATAGGTGTATGGTGCAGAATAATTATTCACCGAATGAGCACTTATCATAGGTGCTGCATTGTATGGATAATAAAATGTTATCGATGTCTGGGATGTTATAGGTACTGCGCTACTATCCTGAAATTGATAATTGATACTGATAGTGGTAAAAAGATAAGATACTGATAATGAGCCTAATAATTATAAAATGTAAGCATCATTAAGAAATGTAGCAACTAGAATACTGTAATGAAGTTTGAAACTTTGAAACTTAATACTTCAAAAAAAAAAAAACCTGTGTCTGCAAGTAATTAGTGGAAGTGTCATATCCAGTAACATTATGCTGAGGTTGTTGTTGTTGTTGCTGCTGTTGTTGCTGCTGCTGCTGAATATTTCGAGGTTGTCTTGGTGCTCGATATTTCGGCTGTGCCAATTTTAAGATTAATTGTTTACCATCGACACGATATTTATTCATTTCAAGCTAAAAATAAAAATATGCAATAAACAGTTGAAAATTCCTCCTTTTATCTAATGAGTTGGTAAAAAATGTCATATTCTATGATTCATTTTCTTAAAAACTTCAACATTTTTTAGAAATTGAACAAATTTTAACAGTTAAAAGGCTACCAATGCTCTCTGTTGATCAGTTTGGTCAGAAAATCGTACGAAGCCTAAACCTTTCGAAGTTCCATCAGCATTTCGATAAACTTTCGCTCCACGACATGATTCATAACGTTCGCCAAATATCTATAATTTTAACAATACGGACAATATATATATTACTGTAATGTTGAAGAAAAGGCTGAGCTTTTTCTCACTTCTGTTTGATTTTGTAGAAGAGAATCCAAATTCGAGATTTTAATTCCTAAAACAAAATAAAGTCAGTTCACAGCAGGAGGAATGAATAGCTCACCAAAAAAAGAGCGGCATCATCCATATCTTGCGGCACATTGTTAACAAATAAATTATACTCTGTATACCTGCAAATTATTCATGTTTCAATGAAAATGATAAAGGACATGATGATAAGAGCTACCGGATATTATTAAATATATGTGACAAGCAAACAGAAACAATAAACCGAATGATATTAAGTCCATTGTAGATACTAGGAGATTCCTGGGAAACTTTATTAGTTCCAAACTTTTATCCGCCAAAAATAAACACTTACAAACCGCAAAGCAAGTCAGTTCCGTAAATTATTATACTAAAAAAAAAAAAAAAGAAAAACAAATTTATTTAACTAACGGAGCATTTGGAGAATTAGCAAAGGAAAGATTGAATGCTGCACATGGCTTTGATTTTGGAATAATTTTTCCATTGATATGTAACATTGCACGACGAGCCGAATCACGATCAGCAAATTCAATGAAGCAATAACCAGCTTGCTGAAATCACTAATATATCCATTAGAGATGAAAGTTCAATCAATCTCTATCAAGAAAGAGAACAACGATTTAATTCAATCAATCTCTACTAAGAAACACAGAACAACGATTTAGTATCACCAGCAGATATTTTTTTTCTTTGTTAAATGCTCAATATTCGATAGATCATAATGGGAGACAGATTAAGATTGAATAATATTTAAGAGAACAGAAAAAAATTGTGTGGTTAATATTCTTAGTAAATAAGCAGATATTAAAACCGGTTAAATATGAAAGGATGTGAAAGTCATCATACATCTGCAGCAACCTAAGATAATACAGAACAGGTCTTGACGATATACCTTTTTTTTGACAACGAATTGTTCATTTCAATTATTTGTTATTTTTGGAATCGAATTTTAAAATAATCGAACTACTCAAGGACTAAAAAACTAAAGTTTGAATTTCAAAGGATCGATCGAACTGTTCATTTCAGTTATTTGTTATTTTTGGAATCGAACTTTAAAATAATCGAATTACTCAAAGACTAAGAAACTAAAATTTGAAACTCAAAAGGTACATCGATCATACTGATGCTATTGTTTGTGTGACCGTGAGTGAATAAACGTGTAACCTTTCCACTATGTTTATCGAAAACAATCTTCACATTTGTCACTTCTTCGCCCATTCGAGCGAATGCTTCTGTTATAAATGCTTGATCCCAATTCGTATTCAGATCACCCATCCATAATGTACGATCTGTATCATCATTTGGTCGACACACCTGATATGCCATCTTGTTGTTCGCTGAAAAATACTTTTACACTAATTTACAAAAAGTATCATATCAAATGAATTATCGAGTTTCATGTAACTGCCTATTTACAGTCCAACAAATAATTCCATAGATCAAGAGCTAAAAATGATCTAAAAATCTGAATCTCCAATTTATACTAGAAAATAAGTAATATGTGGTGAAAGTTTCCTGAAAAATACTTCTACAAAAAAGTATCATATCAAATGGATTATCGAGTTTCGTGTAACATCCTATTTACAGCTCGACATTACAGTTCAACAAATGGTTCCACAGATTAAGAGCTAAAAATGATCTAAAAATCTGAATTCCCAATTAATATTGGAAAATTAGTAATATATAGTGGAAGTTTTCAACCATATAACACTAACAAAAAAAAAAACTTATATGAAACTTAACTATACATTCTAATATAATGAAAATTTATACGAAACCAAGTATATTTTTTAACATGACAGAAATTTAAAATTTTCAACTAATTTCGATTGTATCTGATAACAGCTATTGGTAGTAGCTGAGACAGTTCAGGTAACAATGATCACTGACACAGTGATAGTGACAGTGACAGTGTTCTGTCACTGCTTGGCAAGTTACTCTTCTAAGGGCAACAATATGCGTATTGAGAGCGATGAATCCAAATCTCAAGCATTTTTAAAAGCTCTGTTCAATGCTAATCTATAGCTAATGATTCAATTTTCAATTCCGATATTACGAAAAATAAATAAAACGAGAGAACCTGACAAACATAGAAATATATATTTGAAAACTTTTATCAAATTGAAGTTTTGCTGTAAAAGAAATAATAAGTTCTTGTTATGGCATATTCCATAGTTCAAGGACTGAACTTTAAAAACAACAAAAGAAACGTTTTTATTGATTTACTGAAAACAGAGGGAGAACAATAAAAAAAAGAACTACTGGAAAAAAATAAAATTGAAAGTAATAAATTGAAATATTATACCATTTCTAATTAGCTACCCAACACCAACAATTAAAAATTAATTAAGACAGTACAGAGCAAAAGAAAATTAACAAACGATTCTTAGAAGTTAAGCATTAAACTTAAAGACAAAAAAAAAAGGAAAATCCAAAAAATCCAGAAAAGACCCAGGATAAAAATCCAGGAAAAAAAAAACAGTGAGCAACAAAATTCCCAGTGATGTAAAATATCTTTGTCTTTTCCAAATTTCATTGCTTTCAGCCAAATATGTTTTGATGTCAAATAAAATTGCATATCGCAACTTTGTGCTAATTTTTTCTTCGCCAAATAGGCACACACTACGAGTGATCTATTTGTGATCAATTAGTTAAACTCATTTCACCCTTTTTTATTAATTACACTTTCCAAATTTTTACAAATTAATTTGTCCATTTTCTATTTGTGAATGAAAAAAAAATTAGAAAAATTTTTTTCCTCATAACGGCAGTACACATAAATATGATGAATGTGGTGGAGAGATGAAGAGATAAAGAGCTGCTGAAGAAATACGAAATTAAAGGAAAAGAAAAAACACCAGAAGGAAGCAGAACAACAGAACTTGAAATTATAAAATTGAACAAAACAGAAAAATAATTCAAGTAACCTCTGAACTTTGGAACGAAAACAGCAAAAAGAAGACGTGCATACTTCACGCATAGAAAAAAATATGGCTAAAATGGCTGAAGCATAAAAAGAATTACCGTATCCCATAGAAGAAAATAAACCACAAACCAATGTAAAATGCATAAATAATACAGTAACCATAAAAGTAAAAAATACACCCAAAGAAAAAATGATAGAATAAATTACTGATTGAATTTCACAATCAAACGAATAATAAGTAAAAACCAGATGAAAGTTATAAACTGAAAAATGAAAACGCGAAAAAAAATTTTAAATAATTTGTTTGGAAGACTTTCACTCTTTGCAAAAACACCGCCGAACTCTATGAATATATCGTAATTTTTAATATTTTTAAGCCAAAAAAAAAAAAATATCACATAAAGTACGGAGAGTAATTAGACTGATTGATTCATCCTTATCATATATCACTCTAAAATTACTGAATATACCGGGATTTCAAATATTTCTGAGCCAAAAAAAAAAAAAATGAAAAATGAAAATATCACATAAAATACGGACAGTACTTAGACTAATTAACTGTGCTCATACATCACTATTAAAATATACAAATAATGAAAGAGAAGCAGTGTTTAATTATTTGAAGTGATTAAATCATCTCTTGGCCAAAGAATGTTTCAATAATATTTTTTTTTTTTCTTTTCCTTTCCCTATAATATAAAGTAAATAAAAACAGAATGAAGCGCAATATAACTCAAAAAAAAAAAAAAAGAATTAGAAATCAATTTGAATGAACAATTTAAATGAATGGTCTATGATCAAGTTGATAAAATTTTTTGATAATTTCAAACTTTCAAGCTAGAATAGATAATTTGTTTTATAGAATAGCCTTATGTAGTAGCGTGTGTAGTACGTTACATACTTTTACATACACGCTTATTGCATTGGGGTTTTGATTGATAAGAACAGATAAAAAGAACAATATCTGCAGCAGTAAAGCAAGACAATTGTTTTACTGCAAAATTCATGCAGTAGTAGTTTTACATAATAAGGTATATTTTCAAAGTCATTTTAATTATTAAAATTTGCGCAGTGTCGGTAAATGAAGTATGAATTTGAACAGCTATCAAGATATCACAGTTAATTTTAGACAAGGAAAAATAAAAATTAAAATCTTTGTTTGATGAGACCGGCAGGGCAAATTTATAAATAGAAAAAGTAAAAATGGGATAGAGCATAATAAAAGGTTGGGAAATGAGAAATGATGAAAATAACAAGATGTCTGACATTTCCGTACATGAAGAAGGATGCATATGTAATTTAATGTGACTTTGAAAATACTACTTAGCATAATTACCCTTTAAGCGCAATTAATTACTCTTTAATCATTTGCTCTTTAAATGAAAGAGAGAGATAATATATAGCTCTCATGAAATGTTAACAAATCATCTCCCTTAGCAACTATTTTGCTTAAAATACTACAATGAATTTTCAAAAAATGCCGAATAATTCCAAATTTTTCGTGAGGTTTTGCTTTTCATCTGTTACAGTAATAAAAACTACAGTAACAAAAAAATTACTATGATAACCCAAAAAAATATGCAATTAAAACAAAAAAACACATAAAGAATATTAAACATGACTCAAACCTAAACAAAAGTCTCTCAGTAAGAATCATTGCTAACAGCATTCATGTTTACTGATTCGATGGCATTTGTTCAGCAGTTCCAGCCTCCTTCGGTAATGAATCAGTCTGAACACTGAACGGACTTTCTGTTGATGTTTCATTCTCATCTGGAATGAGGCATTTGATAATTCATTTCTAGAAAGCCAGGTCTCAATATGCCCATCTATCACAAGCCAAAAAATTTCAATCACTTAGCAAATTTCAATCACTTAGCGGAATATGTATTCATGAAATTATCTTGAAAAACTTTACCAGGCATTGAGGGTATGAAGCCAAAAGTGGCAGCAGCAGGAGCTACTGGTGGTAAAAGAGGCGCAGAATGAATTGCTGGCTTCGAAGATGACGTTTCGATAAGGGGATTGAAATACCTTGAACCTGAAAATGGCTTGAGGGTTTAAGTAAAAAAACCAATCAATTAAGATCATTAAGATCATAGTGAGGGGCAAAAAGCAAATGAAACTGATTACTTCTGCAGTATATTGCAAAGGCGAGGAAACGACTAAATGTTTGTTGCAAAAATGCATATGATTTGTCCGATGTACAATGGGAAATATGATAAGTAAATGTTCATCAGAAAGAAATCATTTCGATTTACTTGATATTAACAACGACAAGTAAAATCCTGTTCTACTTCATCACAGAAAAACTTACCACCACTTAACCGAGCAGCACTTAACCCACCAACTTTACCATGTATTGACCCGTTTAGCTTTTCCGAAGATGGTGCAACCGATGGCGGCAGCTCGTTGACAGATTGTTCCTCAATTCCTTCACCAACATACCTATTGAGTTTCGGATCCCATACAATCTGTAATTTCAAAAGATCCTAAAGATAATAAACGAGTAGTAAAAAAACTGAAGACCACTGTTGAACATTTAATTATAATTTTATGAAAGATACTGAAACATTTTCTAAATAACAATACCGATGGGTGCTTATCGTCGGGAAGGATCATTTCATTGCCTGATGGGATTGCTTTTGCAATTGTTGCTTTTAATTTGGAAAACAGTCCTGCATTCTGACGATGATCGCTCACAATTTTTCCCTCATTATGTGTCTAAAATGGTGTGTTAAATCATTATTGGAAAAGTGGAAGTCCATTGCACTCATCGAAAAAAATTTAAAAAAGAAAATCCGCCAACCTTTTCATTCTTTCCAATCATATTTGATTGTTGCTGGGATGAAAACGGATGTTCTGCAAAAAAAAGGTAAAAAATATAAAAGCCAGTAGCTCAAGTAGCTCAAATGAGCGACGATAGAAGGATAAAATATTTATTTCAAACACAATGATACAAAAATATAGGTTTCATTTTGCACCTGAACTTTGAATTACTGATGGTATGTTGCCGGACTGCATTGTTCCTTGAATCTGGCTTCCTGTTCCAATAGTTGGCATTCCATTTAAAACTTTGTCTTTCTAAATAAGACTTGTAATTTCAGTTGTAATCAACAAAAACGAAAGAAAGGAAAGACCGATACAATTTACCAAACGATCAATATTTCGATGAGGACTGTTTTCATGACTATTTGTTGAAGTGCTATTGCTATCTGTCACACATTCTGCTGCCATTACGCTATCTGTTCCTTTTGTTTCATAAGTACCATTATCATAATAACTTTGCACTGCTTCATATGAAATTTGTTCATTTGCTTGTGGTAGCGAAGGCGAAATAACTGTTGTATGAGTTGTAATGCTACTTTCAACATAATCTTTCATGCTAGCAGAGAAAACTGGAAGTCCCGAGTACTGAAAATGACAGGTTTACACTATCATCAGCAATGATAAGAATGTCCTCAATCAATAAAAATAATTTAATTTAATTGAATTTCAATTTAATCCAATTTAATATTCAACATAATTTAATTTAGACCTAAAATAGAAAATATTTGATATTCGCTCGTCCTTTATTCTACTTTCATCAAGAAAGATCACCAAGAAAGAAATCATCAAAATTATGATTTAAGCGGAAAGCTTAAAACACTTCACACAAGTAGATTCAAACTTATACCTGAGAAGGATTTACCGATGCGTTCGTATTGCTATTTGCTGCAACTCTTTCCCGCAATTGCCCTGGTTGCATACGATATTCTGAGAGGTAAGTAGCATGCACTGTTTGCAAATCTAACTAACAAGTGAACTACAGCAAAAATTTATGAGCAGCTTTATTTTCAACTCCTTTCTTTTCTTTAAAAAAACAGGAAAGAGTATATTCATATTAAGTAGATAATAGTTAATTGAGGAAATAAAGCACTGAACGAGTTTGTAGCTGTAGAAGACAAAAGACAGTCCTAGTGTCAATCACACTTAAAATATAAAACCAGCATACTATATCTTTTCTGACCAAATTCGTTTCCTCTCTAATACTCTGAAATCGAACCGTTATTTTCAGGTTTTCGATTTTCTGTTTCTTGCCGCTTAATGGTAACTGTTGAGATGGTGGTGGTGGTTGCATCCTGTCCAAGACACCATTCGACTTTCTCACAACCTAATACTGTCGCGCTGCAGTGAACATCAAAAAACAATTTCTTTGGGATAAAACATAATTTGAGTTCTCAAAATAAATAAATTCCTAAAAATAAATAAATATGAGCAAAAGTTATCAGTCAAAAATTTACCTGGCGAAGTCATTTATTTGAATATCATTGTTTTCAGCAAAATTCCCTTCCGCTTTCATCTAAAAAAATTAATTTCGATTTTCTATATAAATAAATGTACAGGAATCCAATTATAAGTTTAGCTTTTCGAATTTAATCATTAATTGTTCACAAGAGCAAAAGAATTACTTGTGATGGTGCTTTTGGTACCATAACCAGATCAACGCCCTCGATATCATGATCGATAATTGCTGTAGCATCATTTTCTACTACTTCATTTTCCTCAAACACTATTTGCCGCTTATCTATGAAAGATCGCAAAGTTGGAATCCAGGCAGTATTATTTGCATCTGCGCATGCCACAAATTTCAAACTAAAAATATTACCATAATATGACAGCATTTATTAGCATTTCTTCGTTTACTCCAATTATTATATTCGCAACATCCCGAAATTGACTCATGTTTAAAATTCCTCAAAATATAAAAAATTCAGTGCTTCCACAAAAAACTTAACTTATGCCATTTTATTTTCATCGTCTTTATGTGTTTTGACAGGAATTGCACTTGAAGTTTAGAGATAAAATAAAAAGAGAAGGCAAACGAAAAATGCTCAATGTAATGTTCACCGTTCAGCAAGTTCATAAAGTCGTTCAAGCTGTTCCATATCGATTTCATGACATCTATCCCAAATTTCCTTCACTATTTCAACGCAGTACCGAAAAGCATCTACTGCAGAATTTCCAAATTCCGAAACCATTTCTGCATAATCCAGACGATGCAACTGATATGCAAGTGATGATGAGTTGGAATTTCCGGTAATCCCATTATTGGCCAATTTTATAGAATATTGAAAAATCTCCGTAGCATGTAAATCTATTATCGAAAAGCTGAAAATTTATATAACTTAGAAGAACAAAAGAAATAGTAATGCCTCAGTGTATTCTTATATTTCAAGGAGAAGGATAATGATGATATGCCATAGAGACTGATGCAACTTACATCCTCAGATAATTTTTCCAAGATAAAACGACAATAGCATTTTAATTACCCTTTCGAAAATCTGAAATTCATTTCTTCGTCTGGCAAAGTTGCATGAATAAGCGTTATATGTTGACGAACATCCGCATTCATATCTTCGCTGAAAACTTTCCTTAGCAATTATAAATTCTAACAACAGCGAAATGAAAAAATGCAATATTTCGGAAAAAAAAGCAATATACCTCATAGGTACCGGCTGGAATGGATCATAACTGGACATCAAAAGGCTAACTGCCAGGAAACAAAAATCAGCCGCAGCATGCAATCCACGACGAGCAAGCACGCAGCCAAGTTGGTATACTGTTCCAAGAGCTTCGGCAGTATTTAAATTGGCTAGCACAATAGCTGCATGTGAGCGCCAACTGCTCGTTTCATCCCTTGGTGGACTTGTCTAAAAGAACATTTCTTATCATATTTCACAGTTTGATGATGTTTAATCCATTCATTCATTTTTAATTTAGAATATAAATATGTAGTAACTATGACATACTTCACTGAATCATCCAATAATTTCAGATGAACGGAATTTGGAAATATTAAATAAATAACCAGCGACAAATGAATGACAGAGACAAAGCTCACCAAAACCGGAGCAGGTTGCCCATTTGCAACTGAGAAAAGAGTCATTACAGGATTCAATTCTGATCGGTGCGACAAAAAGGCCATTTCGACTTTTTCAAGTTCTTGTGGTTCATTAGCGCACATACGACGTGCCAGAATCATTGCATCCGAATACAGGCCGTCCTTAATCGCATTTTCAAGAGCTTCCTGCAAAAAGAAATGGAATTTTTCTTATTAAAAACTTGTAATGAAAGATGGCAATATTTTCGTAATCATCCATTCATATCAATATCCATAATAACCACATAGTATGAATATGGTAAGAATCTCTCTTCAAATGTAGCACAATGCTTGCATTACGCTCTACCAAAACAAAAGAAAATATGAACGTTGTGAATTTCTAAAAATCTAGAAAACTCGAATACTAACAAAAATCCAAACTTCTTTGGATTTCTGAAAGCTAATTTTCATATTGTAAGTAATGTATGAAGCTTACTTTAATATGGCCACCAAGTAGAAGCTGAGTAAAACGATTATATGCCTTGCAATCCACAGACCCTTCATTAAAATTTTCGGGAAAAAGCAATCTTGACTTTTCTTTGCCATATCGCTGCTGCTCCGATACATCATACGTTGCCATTAGTAATCGTGACAAATCCGGACCCGTTACTCGCTAAATCACCATCAGAATAAATTTCGGTATTTGAATTGAAAAATGAAAGTTATGCATTAAAAAATTATTTAAGATTTTAATTCAAACCCCTTGTTGCTGTACAAGAATTTCCAGAAGCTGCCATATTAAAAGACAGTCACTTTCCAAGCTATCTGATGGATTTGAAAGATAGGCTTCCGACTTCAGTATAAGTTCAATTTGACGTTGCACATAAAGATGTACAGAATGAGTTGGAGTGACTCCGACAATAAGAGGACCTCAAAAATCATGAAGCAAATGTTTGCATGACATTACTGATATTATACCGACAAAGTTCTTTAAAGTTCCAAGTAGAAATGATAATATAACTTTATAATAGAGACAGTTTTGCAAGGACTTTTGCAAAAAATGCTTATGATAATTTTTTCTTCAATTGATTCGATTAGAGAAAATACCTTTAACATAAAATATCAATATATACCTCGGAATGATTCAATGGCATTCGAAATACGCAGCAGTTTATGATTACCAAACAGACTCTTCAGATCTCGTATTTCTAATACATTTTCCGAATTTTGAACATTTAGCATGACTGTTTTTCCACCGACACCAAATGTTAGAAACGAGTGCGGAACGCGGAATTTCACTGGTTCTGAAAAAATTTCACTGCCGTCATCCATCAACATAAACAGAAAATAAAGAGACAAGTTACATAATTAGTTATGCTTAAACTAAATTTTTGACAAGTCAACCTTTAGCCACGGAATCGATGCTCAGTTGATCGCTGTCATCGGCATCGCATCGGCTTCCTCGTTCACTTTGTCTGAAAAATTGAAGATAAATAGATGCGGTAAAATAGCTCTCATCCATGCCATGCGCATAATTAATGCAATGCATGAGCTAAAAATGAAATGAAATGGACCGGCAACCTTTTTCTCGATCAATTAGGAGTTTTAATAACAGCATGTGGAGAAGAACAGCTTGTATACTGTATTTTATAGTCAAGAAAGAAAAATCCAAAATAATCAATGACTTATGCATGCGCAAACTTTAAGCTAAAAGATGAAATAGCGCAAAAAAATTCTAACAACTACCTTTTAGCACCATAATTTAAGCAAGTCAAATGTCACACAGAGTCACATCATCAGCAAAGCATAGCTATTTTGCAGATTTTTTTCATATATATACATCTACATCGCTGGCACTATACGAACTATGCAAAAAGAACTTTTAATTTTATAACATTTTGTTTCACATAAAAGGTATTATTTTTGACTTTCAAATTAGCATAAATATGAGTAAATGATGTCTAGTATGCTAATTACCACGGTGTGCAAACGTGCAAACTACTGGAAGATTTAAGGACGAGAAAAAAAAGAAAGTACATGAAGTAACCTGCTATCAATTGTTTCATGCTCATCGCTGAACAATTGTTTCTGGGACAATTCATAGGCCTTCAATTGATTTATCGAACGTTTAGCTATATATTCTTCTTGGGTATGTTTACAGATCTGAAACATTTTCCAAAACATCATTGAAAACAGAAAAAAATAATAAAACCCTTTTCGACAGTAAGCTAGCTTACCTTCCAAAGTGCAACTTCAGCTGAATCCCCTTCACACATGTAGTTGAAATATTCGCGGTTGAATTTTTTATGAAAAAGATCCACCGGAAGATAATGATGACGATAGAGGACACAGTAAAACAAATAAGCCGCTTTTTCAATCGCAGGTAGTTGGAAGTATTCTGGAGGAGGTGGTAATTTGCGCATTATATACTCCACGCGCTCCTTAAATAAACATATTTTAGATTGTGTTTCTCGCTGAATGGGAATAATTTAATATTATAAATATATTTTCTAAATTTCTTGCCCGGTCATTTCACTGAATTATGAAAACACTAACTTGCGGTAACTGTATCACACCAAAATAATAAAACTCATTCGGAGCTGTGAAAGACATTGCATTGTAACGCGTTGTAGGAGCACGCCATGCCTATGGAAATTCAAAAGTTAGCAAAAATGTCTACAAATGACTATTTAGAGATGAATTTAAACATTTTCTTGATACAACACTGGGTATCCATATTTTATATGCATCATAACGAATATGAAAAAAATCTGAAAGAAACAAAAAGTGATTAGCAATGATTAGGAAGTAAATGCGAATAATACTTGAACTTTACCATTTTCTGTTCATTATTATGGATTCGTGCTACTTCACTGTCACTTCCACTACTTTCTTCTCCACTCTCGAATGAATGCTCCTCTTCATCATTTCTGTGCGAGTCCTGAGCGAATTCATTCAATTGTTGATATCTACAAAAGTACTGATACTCACTTTAGGTTGAATAATTATAAATTCTATGAAAAAAGTACCAATAACTCCACCTAGAATCACAGCATTCAATGTAGAAACAAAATTTCAAATATGAATGCTCTAATCTAGACAGCACAAATAATACATGAATTCTAAAGTTTCTTTTTTTTTTCCAGACATGAATCCTAAAAGCCTGGCTTAACAAAAATTACTCTGGAACTAGAATTTAATACTGAAATACATTAAACAGAAATGTACATCTGGCAGTTCTGTTCTCTTGAATCGTATACAGTCTGCTATGTATTGCTACATCAGAGTCGCTTGAACTGAAGTTCACGTGATCAAGGCATAGAATTTTTCTTATAGAAATACTGATTTTGAAGAAAGAAGAAGCAAAGTAAAACAAAAACAGAAATTGTCAAGGCAATATAGTCTGATCAATTTGCGTTAATTGGATGATACAACGATCATATTGCATGTTACGTTAGTGCAGATGTAAAAAAAAGAAAATAAAAAACGACTGAAATTAATGATCATGCTCAACTCTCGAGTAAAAAAATTTACAAGAATGGGAAAAAAGTGTACTTCGAATATGAGTCATCAAATGAAGATCGGGGTCGACATGTTGGAATGTTAACGTCGCTATACATCATTGCTGATTCATGAGCTACACGTCGTCCAACATGAGGTCCCAGAGATTGTCTGCCGCTTGGATACCTAACATAGTATTATGGATTTAATGATACATGCAAGAATCATACAAACCTTGGAACTTTCAACACCACGATTTACTTTTGGCCAACAGCCTTTTAACGCATTAATTCAATGCAATCTAAAATTTCGTTCTTTCAAAATAATCGAAATTCAGCAACTTACTCCTGTGTATGGTGACCGGTGGAGAAATGAAAGCCATATTTATGCTGCACCATATGTCTGTATTTAGCAAGAGCGGGGCCTTTATACGGACCTATTTCATCCATCTCTGATTTAGTATCACGCAAAAAATAATCCTTTACACGAGTACGAGCATGTCGATTTCTTCAAAAATAGTAAACGATAACGCTCCTGCTTTATCATAATACTGTCAGGCTTACAATTACATTATTATTTTTATGGAAATAAAATAGTTTATAAGTAAAATCTTACCGGCGAAGTGAATTGATAAAGTCCTCCCCGTAATAAACATCATTTTTTGCAGAGCTATCTTCAGAACTCATACGATCGGGAAGCGTATATGAATGATTCACTAAAAAACAATGAAGCTTTAGGAAAACAAATTTTACTGGGCTATTATCATTCACTATAAAACAATAGAACTTTAGAAAAAAAAATTTTGCTGGGCTAGTGTCCCAAACAAACACGGTGATACAAATTATAATTACTTTTGGAAGAAGTTCGAGAATCTGACATTGGTTCAATATCCTTCGGACTCAAAGTAACGTTGGAATCGAGAACTATCACTGAATTCCTTTGTCTTCTGTTCGACATCCTGAAATGCTGTTAATAATACAACTAACTACTAATATAATCGACGATGGATCTAACCACGGCACTTTGTAGAATGCTAATGCGACCATCTGTGATAACACTAAACTTGAAAGGTGAATTGATAAAGCCCTTCCGTAATAAACATTTCTGATGTTTAAAGCACTACGGTATGTAGATTTCTGGCTTCTGGTGACGAGAGATCTGAACCATATATATATAAAGTGTTCGTAGAATAGATTATCTTTCAAGAAAAAAAAAGGTTTAAAATTCGCTATATCACTCACGACCTATGAGAATTTCCATCGGTTTCTAATAATAAGGCTTTCTGCATCGGACGCCAATCTAAATGATGACTTTCCATTCTTAAACGATCCAACCGCTTGATCACTTCTGGATATCTTAAATTGAAAGATAGACAGCGGTGTGAATAATGAGCGGATAGTTTTATGTTATTCAGATGATGGATGGAAAAAAAGACAAACTGCTGGCGAATAATGCGATATCGGTCTCGAACATTTTTTGAATCCCTATGCTTTTCACTAGGTCTGCTAAGAGAATCTTCAGGCGCAGTTGAATCCGCGGATCGTTCTGCTAGTGTTGATATCGTAGTGTTGTTCTCTTTATCAACCTGAAAGCAAAATAAAAATATGGAAAATAAACTGCTATATCTGAATAAAAAATTACTAACTTATCATTCCAGTAAGAGTTACAAGATGTCCAGATTCTATTTTGCCCTTTCATCCAAACATTATGCATTAATCAAAAAAAAAAATGATATTCACAAACTAACCTTCTAGTTCATAATCTAACTTAGCCATCAGAAAAGTAATTTGGAACAAAGCGTTGATTCTTAGAGTGATTACTATAGATTTAGTGGTAAAAAGATATTCTCACTCAAAAATTTAGAACTTATGGAAGTAGTGCACCTTTAAAATTTGCCTCAACTCTTTCTGTTCTCGTGTCTCTAGAACGTCATCAGCTGGAAGGAAACTGCCATCCACATCAGTCGCTTTTCTCAACTGAGAAGCATTGTTCATAACTTACAACAAACCCTACTCTTATCACACCTTTTTGTCATATGCAATTTTTGTGCCCGTATAATACATGTCTGCTTTGACAAGCAAGTACATAGTTTTCGTACCGATTCTTGTTCCTTGACTGATAACACAGTAGCAACCAGCTGATGAGAATTGGCTTCCGAGGATACGAAGTTACATACAGTCTGTGTTCCCTCAACTGCAGCAGCATTTTGTTCCTCAGCTGTCTCTTCAATCAGGGGTGATGGAATACTACAAGCAATAC
Source organism: Mansonella perstans (assembly GCA_037074765.1). NCBI lineage: Eukaryota > Metazoa > Nematoda > Chromadorea > Rhabditida > Onchocercidae > Mansonella > Mansonella perstans. The sequence continues at coordinate 46,254 of JBAMDO010000135.1, forward strand.
TTGTGACAGCTGCGAATGGAGGTATATGTTGGTTAGAAATGACCGGCTGTAATGTTGGAACATGATTGACTGAGAATCCTGAAATCATTCCAAATTCAAAACTGAAAATAGAAATTAGTTGAAAAACATTCAGTGAGCAGATGGCGTGTTTGAAGCAGCCCATGAATGCACTAGAAAAACCAACATACAGCATCAACTCGTAATCCTAAAGTCCGGTTAGGTTAACGACTAATAAGACCTTCATAAATAAGATAGCAGCAACTGAAAACAACTGATATAAAGTAACCTGAAGAATCGTGGTTAGAAATAGAGCCGACGAAGGCGATATTTGAAGAAGGAACAGCTTCTAGGAGTGTTTGGTAATTAGAAGACAATGAAGTCTCTGTCGCGGTAGCTGCGGATGTTACTATCATAGAATTGGCCTGAACCAATGCGACCATCGGCACGCCGCTTTCATCCTGAAAACAATTCAGTCAAAGTGATCCACTTTACCCGATTTCATTTCCGTAATTACTTGTTTTAGCGCTTCTGTAGAAACATAAAACCTATAGTTTATCTCAATTATTACCTGCATCTTATCTCCCGGTAGTAACGTATTTGTCGCCACATTACCTGAAATATTTGTCTCTGCATCCAATGACTGTTTTTTACATTAATATATTTTATGCAACAATTTATTAAAAAGCAACAAAAAATGTTTTGCAAATTCGTAAAACTTCTGATTTGTTGCAGTTATGAAGGAACAGAAAGAAAGTAAGCTACCAAATTTAGCAATCCAGAAGCAATCTTTTTCCTTACTACTATTTAATATGTGCAAAATAATACACAAACTCTGGAAAACAATTCAAGATGCTGTTGTTCCTATTTTGCATTTATGCAATAGTATTCTTTGTGCAACTTAGAGTTATCAATAATGTAGCGAATTTGATATTTAACACCATTTCCTGGTAAAAACTAATATCTCTCAAGATATAATAATATGTCAATATGCCAAATTTATACCTTTCACATAATCACTAGAAACCGGTTCTTCTTTAGCATACTGATCATTATATTTTCCATCAATTATTTCCTTATCCTGCAAAATCTTTTTATTCGAAAAATTTAATATTCAGCAGTACTTTTGCAAACTGCAAACTTCGAAGCCAAAGACGATGTACTGCTGATCTATTTCATCTACTGGTATTTTTACGTCTCAACTTGGACAGATCAATAATTACGGTTAAGCTATTGATATGAAATGACGTACTTCATCGAGGCAAATCAAAATGGATAAAAGGATTTTTCAACTAATCGAAGTTTTTCATCCAATCGTTTATTTCGATTGCAACTATTAATGCTAAAAAACCAAACTAGAAATCTGAGGCAACAACATACTTCTGCATTACGACCAGAAATGCTACGCTGAGAGTCGCAAATCGATTGATGAACACCAACTGAATATAGTACTTGCTCATTTTCCTCTTTATGAACAAACACCGCTTTTTCCTAAATATCAAAAAATTTTCAAAGAGAAATAACGTATAATTTTTTACTCATGCTATTTTATTTTTTTACTCATAACAACTCAAATTTATTGAAACAACTTTGCAACCACGATTCTAAACTACATTTAACCATTTGCTGTAATGGTTGAATCTGTTTAATCAATCTATTCTCTTATTAGAAAGAATATTTGCCTCAGGAATTCGTTTCGGTTGATGCTGCGAGAGAAACATGCTAGGCTTATTAGGCGTTATTGATGTCTGCCAACTTTTTGTGCCATCACTGTTACCGGAAGATGCTCGAAAACCTTCAAATGCTGCCGCGCAATATAAATCTGTTCCAGCTGGCTAAAAAAATACAACCGTAAATAAGAATATTTTTCATATTTCTTAACTTTTTTATGCCATCATCATTCTATTCCAGCATAATTTCTGGAATTTTTTCTTTTACGACTAGCTAATTTGAAAACACAAAGCAAAATGCCTAATTCATCTTTGGATTAAATCATTTAATATGCTGCAAAAGCATACTAGGCTTATTAAGCTAGTTATGAGACTATCTAACATAAATTCCCCGTTATGAACATAGAAATTTACCAAATTTGGAAGTTTTTATAAAACTACTGAAAACAATAACTATTGATATTCCTAATTTTATGCCACGGGTATTTAGTGAAATGCTTAATTCCTTTAATAGCAGAGAGTAAAGAATGAATAAATGATTACGGAATACGAAGTATGGAAGATGTCCCCGCAAGGACCATTGATTTCTAATTGTATTATTCGCCTAATAGATATTTCCACTAATAGAAAAGATATAATGATCCTTTAAGAAACAGCTCAAATACTAATTTCATTCCTTTAAAAAGGTAAATATAAACTAACACTTTGCTGATACCACCAATAAGGCTGTTGTTGTTGTTGTTGCATTCCTTCATTGGTATTATCATTATTCAAGCGAATATAACTCCATTCATCGCAATCTTCTGCATCATTCTTACCTTGCTGCTGCTGTGTATTTGCTTGCAACTGCCAATAAAATTGCGACATCCGCAAGGATGTACATCAACTAGCCTGAAGCTTAACTTTACAATAATATATTTAACATTCAAAGGACGTGAAAGTATTTTACCGCGAAGGTAACAGTAACGTGAAGGTAATGAAGGTGCTTTAGTATAACTTTAAGAGTGTTAAAAAATATTTTAATTTTAGAATTTCTTTTTCTAAAAAAAAATTTTTTTTTTCAAGAAAATTTTTTCATCATACTTTTAAAAATGAGTTACAAGTACCTAAGTGAACCACATGTACCATATGTCTACAAGTGACAGCCATACTTGTACTGTCATACGGTATACATAACAAAGCAAACATACAATATCTTCTTTTGGCTCATACATAAGTCTCATTTGGAAAAATTTTATCATACTTTTTAAAAATGAGCTATACGTAACCTAAGTGAGCTACACGTACATACGTCTACATGGGAGAGCCATACGCTATGAGTGAGAGCATAAAATTTCAGAACAAAAACATGAAACAACTGACACATCAGTGAGAAACGTCGATTACCAATAACGAAGGCAATAACGTTACAACTAGCAACCCGCTTCCCCATCATTGCTGGTATTTCGCGGATAGCTGTATCGCCGAGTGATAGCTAAATTTAGATGTGAGGTTGAAGATTACGAAGTTTTTGGTTGCTTGGTTTTATTCCGGAGATTTTGCTCTTTATTCCGGGGATTTTGCTGTTTATTCCGGAGATTTTTCTGTTTATTCCGGATACTGGTTCGTTGTTTGGAGAGCGAGTTAGATGGTTGTATGTTGTGTGTGTGTTCAGCATAGACATTGATTTTATTAGTTGATCGCTAACTTTTGTAGAGCTTTTGTTTTTTAGAATTTTCCGGATAATCGTTTCTCGACATTTATGAGCAGTAAGCTTTTGCAGTTTTAGAATTTTCTGCATAATCGTTCCTGGACATTTATAATGTTTTTACTGTTTTAGGATCGATAATGAGCGATTCGATACCACCAGAGGTTGTGGAACAATTAAAAAGGTTTAATGAAGCTTTAACAATTCTGGAAAATACATATCAGAAGCATTTTTCGAATTCTCTGGAAGAGACTGCACAGGTTTCTTAATTGTTCTTTCAGTCTTTCATTTTTTGATGTGTATTACTTAGAATCGGTTACTTATCGATCAGGTAATATAGTAATCAATAAGTAAGTAAGATCGACTGTTATTTATCTGTTTGGCCATGCTCTAACTTGGCCATACTCGAACTTGATAAGTTGATGCAATGCCCAACTCATCGTATTCGAATTGGTTACTTATCGATCAAGTAATATAGTAATCAATGAATAAGATCGGTTGTTATTTACCTGTTGGCCATACTCTAATGGCCGTACTTTAACTTGATAAGTTGATGCGACGTTCAATTTATCAGTTTGCTTCATTTCTTTTATTAACTCCCGTCCTTTATTTACTCTTCAATACTTAGACAGTTGATAGACTGCAGTATTTTGACCTTCATGTATGTCTGAGAATTTGCCAATTGTCAATTAACCTTATCAAGATTCTTCATCCCACGCTGGTGATATATTGATTACTGTTTTTGGTAGGATAAGAGATGAACAGCCTTGACAGTTATGAAATCTCCTTGAAATTAGATTTTTGTGACTGCTTGTCGTCATCTTACGGAAATCATGTTTTCTTCCTTAACCTATATGTAACGGTAAGTCTCCCTGGTTAGCATGTTAAAACTGTATGTTCCTTACTGGTAGAGCGGTATCTGGTATCCATTGGCTCGCTGGAAACTACGTAGAATACGTAGAATCTTTTTTCAGTGTTTTCTACCTTTCCTTTACTTCCTTCCTTCCATCCTCACACTCTTTTCCATACTTTGTTGTATCCTTCCTCATCCCGATAACTTCCCAGTCAAATTTCTTAGCAATTAATTGATTAATTACTCAATCAGTTAATTACTCAAGCAGTTAATTGCGTTTAATTACTTTTTTTCAGTTTATTTTCTTGGAACTTTTATTGTTCTGGGTCTTATTACATTAAATTTTCACAACTGAATAAATTTTAGAGGCCACCATTAGAGAAATTAGAGATTGATCTGATGTCTGTATTTGTGATCAATTCGCTATATTGGATGCTTCTGTGTACACATGGACAGAAGCCAAAGGATAATGAGCTTCTGCAGAACGAAATTGTTAGTCGATTCTGTCAATTAATTCAATTAATATTAATGCCTTCATCATCATTGCTTTAAAGCTTTTTTTTCCTTCCTCCAGTCTCGCTGTTTCCAGCGATACCGTGACGTTCATCAGTTATAAGTGCTGGTTAAATTAATTATTGATCCAAGAATGATAGTCAAATGAATTATTTAGAATCGAACGAAAGAATATATGGGACGGTTGCATCAGCTGGAAGAACGAAAAGCAGCACCTTATTTGAATCAACGAGCAGCGCGAAACTTTGTGCGAAATGCTTTGTGGGAACCGAAGAAGCAACAGCGATCAGGCATATCCGATGTAGGCTTATTTATTCTCTCAAGTATATCACCATGGTGAAGTTGCGTAGATTTGATGCATGTAAGAACATGCATCCCTATATGTCGTGCTAAAATAAGCCAGAATGAAATCTGGCTGAATTCAAAATATGATATTATGGATTATTATGGATCTCTTCTGGATTTCTTTTCACATCCCATGGCAGTTTTTTTTTTTTTGAAATAAGGATGACATGGTGATAAGGTGGGCAGTATTCATTTGCTATGGGATTTATTGAAACCTTAAAAAATTTTGAAATTGGAATTGAATACACGTTTCGAATAGTGTTGTTATTTTTCAGCTTTAATAATATTTTAATATCGGCTTTTTCTTAGGAGGAAGATTGGACGAAGAGAGATGAACGTTTTGTAATGGGAAATGGTGGCGATGATTCGATTTCATTGGAAGAGGCTGAAATTGATGAAGAGCAGATGGAAGAAGAAGATGAAGTCCTTGTAAATTCACGTACGGTGAAAAGTGCTACAAAACGGCTACCTCGAGAAGCAAACATTGTGATGACAGGAGGTAGTGTTTCAAAGAAGAAACGGTTGTAACTGTTGATCTCTTATGTCGCATTTGCTGTATCAGTGTATATCACGCTTTTTTTTTAATTATTCGAAACGATGTCTTTTTGTAAAATTTACTAGTGATTATTGAAGTAAGATTCGTATGTGTGATTTTTTAACTTCTTAGTAAATTGGATTTAAATTTTCATTATCAGAAGCAGTGCTTGTGCAGGGTAACCTAAATAGGCATATTACTTTAGAAAGGATGAATTTCCTTTTGCTTTTCGAGAATTATTAGCACTTGTATTGCTTTCATAATTTCTTTTGAAAATAAATGTTTCAAAATATTCTAAACTATTTATGGGAACTTGGCATAGCAAGTTTTTTCAGGCAATCGTAGTATTTGCAAGAAAATATTCGTAATTTATGATATTCTATCAGAAGGAAGCGTTCACTGAAAAATTGATTAGGAAATATAATGAGTGAGATTTGCAGCAGGCACATTTGAATTGAAAATAGAATAATTGATTACTTATAGAACAATTAGCAAATTGAAATTTGTCGGTCTTTTTGTTTTTGCAGTAAAACAAACTCCGATATACTGCTTGAGAATCACAAAATGAATAACTCAATAACTCATATCTGAATTAATATCCATGAAATGCAACTAACAATAATTAACCATATTCAGTTCAACACTTTCAACAACAAAAAGCATACATACAAAAACAAAAATGAAATGATCAAAGGAATAATCATTCTAGGATGAAAAGATCAAAGAAATAATCATTCCAGGATGAGAAGATCAAAGAAATAATTATTCCAGGATGAAAAGATCAAAGGAATAATTATTCCAAGGTGAAAAAAGCATCAAAAAGCAATTTTGTTACTGGTAATAATTATTTGTTTAACAGATGGCTAAAACTGGTTTCATGCCATAATACATAATTATTTAGTGGTAAAGCATTTTATTGTACACGAAAAGATCGAATGACAAAAGTGTTTCCAGATAAAAGTAGGTAAAAGTTTTAATCTAACCTTTGCCCTCTAACCCATTTTCTTTTTTTTTTCTGGATCAATGGAAATAATTACTTTTGTAATTACTTTAATTGCGAAAGTAATTACTTTTGTCATTCTTAGATAAAACTACTATTTCAAAAACATATTCGTATATATAACAAATGAATTTTCATTATGCTTTTTTTAAGGAATGTTGCAAATACGAAATACAATTAGCAAGCAAATGGTGTTGGTAGAAAGGTATTTTTATTAATTAATTAATTGAATTTGTATACAAATTTCATTCTCGCATTTCATCAGCAGATCTGGACGATATTTAATTCCTGGTTTCATTTGTTTTTTTTTTAATGCAAATTTTTAATTAATAAATGACAATTCATCTATTTATTTCTTTCTTCAGTTTGACAGTTTTAAAGCATTCATTTAATAATTTTTTGAAAAAATTAGAAAGAAGAAAAACAAACACTTTTTTAGACATGCCAAATAATTCAAAAAGTCATAAAGTTGCATAAACAGAGAATTTTATTAAAATACTTAATAGCGTTTCAAATTTTATTCAGATAATTGAAATGAAATTTCATTTTATTACTGAAATGAACTACTGAATTTCTTTGTGGTATCTTAAATTTATTTTTGTCGTATTAGTTTGATAATTAAAATAATTTTATATTTAAACAGGAAATACCTTTTTGTTACTGTCATTATATCAATTACTTCCATTGAAGATACTTTTTTATTACTGTAATTATATTAATTAGTTTCATTGAAGATACTTTTTTTACTGCTGTAATTGCATTAATTACTTTCATTGAGAAACTTAAGCATTTTCAGTTTATAATAAATGAAGCCAGGAAAAAAAAATTGAAAAGAAAATTTTTGAAACGATGAAAGGAAGTCATTATTTTATTTCAATCAAATTTTGTTCATTATCTTTATAAATTGTTGGCTCAGTACCAACTAGGCTTGAACTGTGATACAATTTGTACCAACCAATCATTTGTTCTGTACCCAAATCTAAATCATCTAAACGGATCTGTGCAACACCCATAAATGATTTTCGTTCCATTCGACCATAATCAGCCATCACTGTGATCTAAAAAAATTTTCATGTTACTTTATATTTCAAACTTACCTGATCATAAATATATCCTTTACTGCTATGTTGAATCCATGTTTAGATTTGATGAATAACTATAAGTAATTCTGTTGACCAATGACTATTGGTCATTTAAAAATATGATAGATGATGTCGAAATGACTAATGCAACCTATGTAAAACTTTTTGCTAAAATTTCAGTTTGAAATTATCCGATAACCTGAAGCATCTTCTTTCGCGGTGTCTCAGAGAAAACGATATGTTGTTGGAATATCGGTAGAGTGGTCCTTCGTACTGCTCGTGTTTTTGCCTTGGCTATACATTGCTTCCCTTCCAACAGATATACTTTAACATATGGGGCTGAAATTGGGTTAAATAAATTGACAAAAAGCCTAAAGCACATCATGTTTACTCTATTTGTAGATCACCTATCAAATAATCATTTACTCTTTTGAATAATTATGGTTGGTCAAGATGTTTCAGTGAAATTTAAAATTTTTCTTGAAATTATAATAGCATAAAAATTCATTCTTCAAATGCTTTCTGCAGTGATGATCAAGTTCAATAGTCAATTACCTGGATTAACTTTCACACCTGGCTTAACCGTAAGATTTTTAGCACGAATAATTTCTACATCAATGCCTGCACTACCTGCCGCTATGCCGATTTCTATTTCACCAAGCACCGGACTTGCTAAAACTTGTCGGCCAACAACCTGCAAATGTCATTTCAGTCTTATCAATCATTCCATTTTCGATAAGTAAGAAGTATTTTTAAGATCACTTCTAGTACTGAGTATATAAAATGGGAGAATTGATTTACCTGGCCAGGTCCCAAGCTGTCAACAAAACTACCCAATGGACCATCAGTTAAAATTGGTCCCCAGCTGAAATGAATGTGTACAAAATTTAAACATGCGTAGTTAAATTGGTAATTTTTATTCTCATATACATTGTTGCTTTACATTGTAGAATGATCGATTTTGAACCGTTCAATTTATTAGATAATTGATTTTATCACTTATTTTCATCGTCTTCATTCTTTTTTATCAAATTTCAAGTTTGCTTTAATTAAGCAAATATATGTTAGAGAGGCAATATAAATGAACGAACTTTTCACTATGTGATGAATCTGTCGATTCTTTCGATGTTTGCTTCAGGAACGGATTTTGAAAATCACCCGGTACAGTTAAACCTTCCGGCACACCTACTTCTTCCGATCGTTGAAATCCGGTCCTTTTGCCTTCTCCAAAAAGAACAAAAGTGAGGTGAGAGAAATAATTTAAAACGTTCTTGAAGAAAATTTATTAAAATTTTAACTATTAATGAGTCAACATATTGAAAGTAATGATAATTTTTCACAATCCTTCCTTTTCAAAGATGAAATGAACTTAATGAAGATAAAACTGATTCGACACAGGATTGTAAAAGTAATTCATAATATTAATTACTGATAGGTCCAATTAATCTACCACTTGATCATACTTAAAATGTCTTACAGATTATTATTCATTTGTTCAGGTACTTACCAACTATAACATTTCTACCCGGAATAAGTCTTGTCATCAAACTTTTCTTGCGATCTTTGAGAGCTGTCGTGAGGCTTACTTTAGCCATTACAGAATCACTTATAGTTCCTTCTTCAATATATTCTTCCACATTATCATCTAATTGCTGATTCATACTTATCTGCTCACCGTTACTTATACGTTGTGTTGGTTGCCTTCATAAAAAGAAAGAAAGAAAAAAAACACTATTATATTTATATATAAATTGAACATACAAATAGATTAGAAAAGTTAAATTTCATATGTAAATGAAATTTAGCTTCAAAAATGTTGCTTAATGATAAAAAATATCACGTAGAATATCAGGAAACATATATCACGTATGACGTTGAATAAGTATTATCTTTATATAAATTATATTATAACGTATGACACCTTGTAGGTATACTCTGTGCTGAATGTATACTTAACGTTTCTGATCCATCACTTCCATATCCAGGTTGTTGCTCATGCATTGCTTCCATTCTTAATCGTTCATTGGTTGAACGCGGATTTTGAGCATATTCTGTTAATGCTTGTGCTGCAATTATACTATTGTATAAAAATATTTGTTGTACTAATCAGAATATATTTATCCAGAATGTGAGGAATTTCAGAAATGAAAACCTTGTTGTGGTGTTGTTACTAGCCCACCATCATCCTCATCTGGAACCCATGGAGCTGGTGGCAAATTTCGATTGTAAGTTCGCATATCTGCTACTACAAATACATTAAAATTTATTGATATTCCAAAAAAAAAGTCCTTTTAAAAGAAATTTGAAATTTAGCGCATGATTTGATTGATAGTAAGATAACTAAAATTCAAAATATTGTGAGATTGAAAATTTCAAGCAAATTGTATATCATTTCAAATAGTGATAGATAGTCGAAATGTGACATAAAATTTTTCCGGACACAGTTTCTTTGCTATTATCATAAGATATGCTACATCGGAATGAGATTGAAAAGTTTTACTAGATTAATCATAAATTAGTCCAAACATTTGCTATCCATTTTAGGGAAAGCTATTCATAATTCTTGGTCAAAATGTACAATGTAGTATCCTGAATGATCAAAAATATTCCGAAATAGTTACATGGACGCATTGCTGTAGCCGATCGTGGTCTTCGTTCACGATTTGAAGAGCGGACTGGTATATGATTACTGTAACCATGATCGGAAAAATATCCTGATGGATAAGTTACTGTCCATCCTTCGTCAAATCGTGTTCCGCTTCGATCATACGCTCGTGATCGACGTACACCATAATTTGGTTGCATCATATTTTGCTGAAAATTTTAAGTCAGTTACATGTTTCAAAAATTTCATTACTAAATGTTTACATTAATTAAAACATTTTTCTTCGTTAGAAATCAAAAAAATTATAGCTTATACCTTAAATGATACTAAATTAATTATTATTATTAACTTATTCAAATATTAACTGTCAGCTTCTTAGTATCAGGACTAGAAATAATTAAGAAAAAATAATAATAAACAAACTGTGTGAAATAAAATGAAATTAATTTTTTTAGTTTCAGTTACTTCTTACGTTTAATTTTTAAGACAGTGACATTAATTTGATTAAAAGAAGAAATAATTTAGTTATTTATCTGAAAAAAAAAATAAAATGGAAGTAACGAATAAAAAAAAGAAGTGAAATATAATAAATAAAGAATTTGTAAAATGTTAAAAATTACGCTGAAATATTCAGTGATTTATTATTTCATCTTCTGTGACAAATCAGGAATTTTTCGGATTTAAATATCGTCAAAAATTCTATTTATCATTTGACATTTTATTTTTTTTTCCAAAAATTTCTCTGACAAGTATCAACGACTTCATTTTTTTTCTCCGTTAAATGGTGTATTCTTTGAATTTTATTTAAGTGGATGAATGTATTTTGATTATTAAATTGACGAATAAATTAAAATTGTTTGGTTTCATTTCAAGCAAAATTTAATTTGAAATTCCTTATGAAAAAAGTAGATTTTGAAAGGGTAAAGGGTAAAATGCATTATCGAATTTTAATTTGTAATTTATTTATTTATTTATTTTTTTTCACTATTGATATATTTCTATACAGTAATTAAAAATGACTGTTTATCTAATCTATTACTACGATAAGGTATTCCATATTTTTAAGAGCAAGAAGAAAGTATTGTCGAATTTTAATTTTAATTTTATTTACGATTTTAGTAATTGGTTTTTTTTTTTTTCATTGATATATATCTATACAGTAATTAATAATGATTGTTTTTCTAATCTATTACTACGATAAAATATTCCATACTTTTTTTTTTTTATAAACTAGCGAATAGTCAGAGATAGTAAATATCAAATTGATACCTGTCGCGATTCAGGACGGTATGTATCATAAGTAGTCATACAATCGCTTACTAAAAATGATAATCATAAAGCTTATCATAAAGCATATGTTTCTTTTTTCATAAACTTAAAAAATTTTTTTCCTTTCGAATTTTAAACCGTAGATTTTTTTTTTCAACTAAACCATATAAAAAAGTTCACGTATGTTTACGTATGAATAAATAACGTAAATAAATAACTTACGCAAATCTCGTTGTTGTAAAATGCTCGGATAATATCCAGTTTCATTTTGTGAATGTGTAAATGTATGATAGTTATCGAGACGACGTTGTTGTAATTTCTGCAATTGCTAATAAATGCAGTAATCTGTTAGCACTACTATAATCTTAGACATTATACGATAGTACAGTAACTCGCTATTAACACTGTAATCATGATTTCTGATCGATGAATTCTTTAAAAATATATATATTTTTTTTATATATTTTAAAACTTTGCATTATTTATCAAATCAAATTTTTGTAAAAAAATTGAACCGCTCGAAGTGGATTATCATCATCCATATCAACCAGTGTATATAGAAATGGTTCATCATCTAATTGCGCAATTGTAAAATCAATCAGCACTTCACCCATAAATGAATTTGTCTCATACTGATCATAATCCCAAACTGTTACCTTAAAATATATTTGAAATTAATTACAAAATTAATTATTTTTTATTTCTTAAAATATTACAAAAATTTCTTAACAAATTGAAATTGCCAGAGCAATATCATTTTTTATTTCATTTCATTTCAATCCCGATATAATAAAAAACAAAAATTTTATCAAATTCACTTTCTAATGAAAAAATTAAATTTCAAGTAAAAAATTAAAGATTTAAAAAAAAAGAAACTTCTAGAACACGATCCATTAACATTGATTTTGTAAGTCCATGATAGTAAAATGGTTCATTCCAAATTGGATTGCACGTTTCAACAAGAACAGCTGATTGTCGACGACTTTTTTCACTTCGATCCGGTAACAAAAATAATTTAAGGTATGGATTACGAGCGGTACCATCTGGTCGTGGCGGTAAATCTTTTGCATATCTTATCGTAACTACAAGCTGTCTTTCTGCAGCACCGTAATATAAGGAAATCTGGAATTATCGCATATTTGATTAAATTTTTACAAATTGTAGTAAAGTGTTAAATAATGCATACGACAAATTATTGATTGCTAACATGATACTGTACCATACACACATAGGAATCTAAAGTAGAAAAAAGTTCCCTTCAGGATTCTCAAATTCTTCAGTTTTTTCTCTTTATTTCTCTAATCCCGCTTTCTCTCAAAAAAAAAAAAAAAAAAAAGAATTCCACAAACAATTGGTCATTTCTTCCAGAAAGCGTAATCGATAATTTACCTCAATTCGTCCAAAAATTTGTCCTCTACCAAATTGCCTTCCACAAAAATCATCTGATGTCACTACTCTTGATGGACCTAAAAAAATTTTCGCAATGTTTTGTATTGTTGTTTTACCGTTCAATCAATAATGCATATTAATCCAAAATTACAAATGATGACTGTTACGCTAAATTTGGATTCTATTAGCTTGAAGAGTTTCTTCTGTTTCTAATCAGCTTGAAGCCAAAAAAGTTTTTTATTATCACGACTGTCATTTAACCTGCTCTAATTTCCAATCCAAAAGTTTTATTAATAGGTGATTGATAAAAGGTAACTTCATTAAAAAAAAAAGTCCACCTTGATGTATTAAATTCAATATAACTATTGAATCCAATTTTCTGATAAACATAAATCATTTAATTTGCCTAAGGTAGTCTATTTCAATTCATTAGCTATAACTGCAAAACAAGTAAATCATTGATGTTAGTATTAGTATCACTGATATGATAGCTATTTGTTGTAATGCGGGAATAATTTACCAGCAGTATCATACAACGGCGAATCGGTCACTTTATGTAACAAGTTGTAATTTGAAGATGCATTAATGAATGAAGGTTGCACATGCGGTAAAGGTGTTGTTCCGGATCGCGTATGCGGAAAACCACTTGGCTCTAATAAATTGCTTTGATAATAATTACCGATTCCGGCTCCTCCTGCATTTCATGAAAATTTTTCATTTCAAATTGATTTATCTTCTCTTGGATTAATTAATGCCTATTTAGCATTTTAACTTTACCAATGTTACTATGATTTTAACATGAAGAAATAATTGAGAGAAAAATTTCGGAAAATTTTATTTCAAAATTTTCATTGACATAAAATTATTCTTTAACAATATCATTCTACGTCTTTTTTTTTCGCTTTATAAAATTAATTTGAAGAAATTGAAATGACCAATGATGACAATAAGATATTGCTGGTACACAGTGAATTGGTATACAGTAGTATACAGCAAACTGAATTGTATACAGTAGACTTTGTCAGATATAATCATTGAATGAAAAAGCTATTTCATTTATTACTTGGATAATAAAATAAAGCAGACACTTTTTTAAATTTTAATTTTTAAAAAATTTTTTTTCAAAATATTTATTAGTAATATTTTTACACTAATTCAAATTAATTTGTGATTTCCATTTTCTTTTTTTCCTTTCTCACTTTCAAATAAAATATTTTTAAATTAAATTATCACTATGCATAAATAATGATGAGTGATATACTAACCGCCTGAAAGAAATGCCGGATTCGGTAGCATTCGCTGCACATTCAAGAAATCATCACAACCCGGTCTACTAAAACAAAAATACATCCAATAAGATAATTTCTGATATTTGCAAGAAAAAAAGAAATAGAAAAAAGAAAATATATTTTATAATTGGAGAATTCGAAAAAAAAAAAACTAATGACCAATTTGAAATGGATAGAAACTAATACAATTAATTTTTAATACAATTAAGTTAATACAAATAGCATACTTTTATTTTACACTTTTTTCTTTTTTCATGTATCCTTCTAATTTAAAATGTTCAATAATGAAATTATCAATGCTGATATACATTTCCATTCTTATATAATTAATGACTTCCAGTTAGTGACTCTCATTCTCATGCAGTTACCGTTTGCTACTACCAATTCCGCTTTCTCTTCTTTTCCTTTATCAGTTAATTAATCGATCACTTGAATTGCTATTAAATGATGCTAAATGATTTCATTAAAAAATGAATTAGACATAGCGATTTTTGATCACTTGATCAATCGATCAACTGATCGGTAGATTTACGAATTGTAGCTTCATCATAAATGTATTACGAAATTCAGTTTAGGATACCATCTATAGATATTTAAATATCTTATAACCAAAGCTTCAAAATGGGTCAAATAACACATAAACAAATATGTACATACACACACACACACACACACACACACACACACACACACACACACACACACACACACACACACACACAGATGCACACATATATATGAACATACATGTACACATGCACAAGTAGGACTGCTATAAAATACTTGCATGTTATTGTATCATACTTGATTTTAATATTAACTAATTAATTGATCAGCTGAAAATTTTTACTTCATTTACTTAGTCTACGCTTCATGGTTTGCTAATTAAGAATTATAATTAAGCTATTTTTAAATGTACATATCGAAAAAAATTTAGAGTGAGAATTTGAAGAATGAAAAGAAATTATTTATGGCAATAAATTTACAAAAGCGGAGACTAGAAAAGGAATAATTATACCAATGAAAGGTAAAGAATTTAATTATGAATGGTAAGATTGAAGATAAAGCAATTTAATTATGCATGATAAAATTAATGGTAAAGCAATTTAATTATGGATGATAAGATTAAAATAAATTTGATAATTAGAGTAAGACTTTTTTTGAATTGAAATATTTCATTATGAAACATCAATGAGAAATTTTTTGTACCTCATTGAACGTGAAACGATCAATTCAACTTGTGTATCATGCCTTGATGAATTGATCGTATCATAAACTTGATCAAATGTCGCATTTTGTAACTGACGACCATTCCATTCTAATACTTCATCACCTGAAATGATCACAATTCTCGCCTTTTATCTCTTCTTCTCATCTATCTGTTCCTCTCTCATACCCTTGTTCTTTTTTTTCTTTCACTATAATACTTAATGATAGAATCCTTTTGGTTCATAAATTCAGCATTCCTAATCAATAAATATCATTTAAATTTATCGTCACGGTTAATTAGTAAGTAATTACTAAGTAAATGTTATTGTAATTAATCAAACATTCTAATCAGTTATTTTTCTCCATCGTTCATTCAGTTCATTTATTTTTAAGAAAAAATTAAATCTATTTTTTAGAAATTCTAATTATGTTTAACAATATCAATTGCAATTTAATTAAAAATAAAATTATCCATAAAATATTTTTGTTAAAAAATTTGCCTTCTCGAAGTTGACCAACCGTATCAGCAACAGATCCAGGTTTTACTCGTGTGATAAATGCACCTAAACGACCGACATCTGATCGTCGACCACCAACAACCTTAAAATAATTCTTGTTTAGAGTAAATTATTGCTATCAAAATCAATTATTCAAGATGCAAATGATTAGTATAAGCATTTCAGACATCAGAAAAAAAATCTCCTAATCGATGGACACCTGTAAAAGTGGAAATATCAGTCCATTAGTTCAAAACTACGCCCTTTCTTCTTGCCCACAAACACCTTTCATTTGACCCTATTTGACCTATCACAAGCAATTTGAGAGAAAAACATTAATTGCAAATACAAATTGATCATCAATTTAATCCCTCTCTCTCTCTCTCTCTTCCTTCTTCTCTCCCTCTCTATTTTCAATTGTCGCAAAAAACATTTTTGATATTTTCAAGATAATTACAAAAAAAGTCACCGAAAATTAAAATTTATCAATTCGCATAATTTCATTGTTATTTCACGAAAACTACATTCAATTCAAATTTTTAATTATTTTAATAGTTATCATATTTAACATAATTACAATTACAATTATCATTATTATTATTATTGTTATTATTATTATTATTATTATTATTATTATTATTATTATTATTATTATTACTATTATTATTAATTATTAATTATTATATTATTATTAATTGAACTGCTAGCGTATATAAGTGCTGCATTAATTCAATGTGCTTGAAAATAATTAAAAAATTTATTTTAAACTTTTCTATTCAAATAGCAGATTTTGGTGGCATAAAAATGTAAGGCACTATCTGTGTCATCAGGTATCAAAAAACTAATTACTAATTAAGTTCTAACATATTTCCAAATGTTGACATAACGACAGGTGACAAATAAGTACAAAATTTCTTCATTGAAAAAATTACATATTTGAAGCAAAATACTATTGTGCAACTTTTTTTCGAATCATTTAAATTTTTCATTTTAATAATGGTGCAAATTAATTGTTGAATTTGTAATTAACTAAAAATTCATTTAATTAATTAAAAGAAAATTTTATTTCTAACACGTAAACTTTATCTGTTACTTTTGAAGCAGCAATAAGTTCTATTTAAAAATAAGGATGCATAAAAAAAATTTATATTGTAAAACTGTACTGGATTTTTTTAAATAATCAATCAATTATATACTGAAATCATACAAGTGGAACTTTAATGACTATCTATTTTGTTTCAATTCAAATTTTTCATTTCATTCCGTTTCTCCTTTGTCTGTCGATTGAAACATCGTGTAGTTTCTCAAATTTTTTTTTCTCTGGGAACTTAACAGTCATTTAAAAAATATAAAATGGAAATTGAAATAAAAGAAACCTTCAAGCCAAGATCACCTTGTGCACCAGGTGCTTTCTGCAATATCATATGTCCGATCAGACGATGCTGATCTGCTGATGGTTGCCAGGTGACGGGATGCTTAAAATTTCACATTTTATTTTTTTGAAACAAAATTCACACTTTCAAATCTATAACTCTTGAATTATTAACTACCGTATCAAAAAAAAAAAAAAAAAAAGCCAATTACCGAAAGATAAGTGCGTATTTTAGCTGCTAGCATATCACCAGGTATAATTGTTGATTGCACCACAGGTACATTGGTCATTTCGTTACTGCGTTGAAATTTACGATTTGAATCGACTAAAGCTAAAAATAATACTGATAATGATTTCCGATTACGATAATGATATTTCATTGCGGTATTTTTTGCAAATGTGGTAAATGTCAAGCAAGCCCTAATTGTTGCAGGACAATTTGAAATATTGATAATTTGCATTTTATGAAGTAATTTAAATTAAAAATTTGTTTTTAATTATTTCAAAATTTTCTCAGTCATTTATTGTTAGTGTTTGAACAAAAGTTTTTGGTGCAGTAAAGGAAAATGAAGAAACAATTAGGGCTTATTATTTTATGAATTGTTCATTATTAATTAAGATTGTTAATTAATAAATTTCCTTGAAAATGGGTCAAATCTATTTGACATGAATGGTTTTACAGCTTAATTAATTAAAAAAAAGTATTGGAACAATAAGAAAAGTCAGTAGTTAATTTAATAATGATTAAAGTTATAAATGATAAATTAAAAGTAAATTAGTTTCTGACTGATTGCATTTTTTGGATAAAACAGCAAATAAGTAAAGTAAGCTTAGGCTTAGAATAAGAATCATCTAGACTAGGCTAGTTATTAGCAGTTGTTCAATGAATATTATACTATTGCAATTTATCGTAAATTTTCAGCAAAAAAAAAGCCACTTATCAATTTAAGATTTTTGCTTCTATTGTAATATGAATGTAATAAGTTTATTAAACTACTGTAGCATAAAGATAATTATCAATCATTACTTCATAGCAATCATTCACTATCACTATCATCGTTTAGCAATTAATCATCCATCTCTACAATTATAATTTAAGCTTAGATTTCGTTTTTTTAAAGTTAGATTTGAAATAGTAAACAAATTGTTATCGTTCGTTTTCCTTTTCAACAAAAAGAAAAAAAGAAGGATTTTAAAAAATTTGGGAAATAAAACTGATGAAGAGAGAAAGAAAAGGAATGGAACAATTTTTTGGTCGACAATTTTACGTTCACATTTTTGCAAAAAAAATTTTTACAAATTGAAATTGACAAAAGAAGAAAAAAAGTGAATAAATGCTCATTTTTAATGTCAAATGTCCTTGCAAAAAAAAACACTTTTTCAAATGCAAAAATAGAAATGAACGGTGGAAACAGAAATATGTTAATTGCATTTTGTAGTTCACTTCACTTATCAAACATCATTAATTTATTATTGAATTTAATTATTCAATTAAATCAATTAAGCTTTCCAAAAAAACGAAGAAATGGACATTTGTGTAGCAAATATTCATTTTTGCTTTTCATTGATTTTCAATTAAATTTTTTTGAAGGAATAAATTACAATGCAAAATTTTTCCAATTAAATGAGGAATAAATTTTGTTTCAGTTTTTTTAATTTAACTTAAAAATTTCTTTTACAGAAAATTTATCATGATTATGTTGCATGCTGTAATTATGGAAACAATTCCGAAACTATTCGATTTGAATCCACCATGATGAAAACAATGATGGTAATAATAATGACAAAATGCTGGTGACATTATTTTATTAATGACATAGTGTTTATTTTGTTTAATTAATGTAATTATCCGGAAAAGGTATCTTAATAAAAAAAAGGCTTTTGAGTTAGTGTAATCCTTTTAAGATGCAGTCATTTTATTCTGAAATGTACATGACAATTACTCAATTAAGCTTTAATTAATTTACCCTAAATCTGTTTTATTCAATCAAAACATAAATAAGTATAATGTTAAATTCCGAGAAAAAGGAATCATAAATTCCCTTGAAATTCGTTTTTAAAAAAAGGAATCGATCAATGCGTTGTACAAAATTTTAAGATAAAATGTTAAAATGAAAAATAAATTGACAAACATTTGAATTAATTAAAATTTCAACTAACATTTACGTCCACTTCGCATTTTATGTGAACCATAAATATACCTTAAGATATCTGCAAGAAAAAATAAATATTAATTCATTTCTCTTCAATATTGCTACAATTGCTTATTTATTTAGTTTCAAAAAATTGGAACTCAAGTACTGGAATTATTATTATTACAAAAGAGAAAAAATAAAAATTAATTCATTTCTGTCCAATATTATTACAAGAACTTATTGACTAGTTGCGAAAAATTGAAGCTCAAGTACTGAAATTATTATTAATTACAGAAAGAAAAAATTAAATCAAATCACTGAAATAAGTAATTAATCAATTTCTTTTTTTACTATCAAACTATTAATGAAACCTTTTTCAGAACTAATTTGTGCATCAATTCGCGAAATTGCTTCATCTGCATTACCATTGGACGTTGATGGTAATTCATCCTCTGATGAAGACATGGAATGAAGTTGTCTGTAAATTAATAATTTATATTTTTGCTGCTTGCTTCATCAAGCAATGATACTCGTCGCAAATTGAAATACTACAATCCTATATTTAAATTTGAATAATTTAAGTTAAAAGAATTGCTGTGATTTAATTCAAAGTTTAATTGAAATAAATTTAAAATTTTTAATTTAAAAAAAATCAAAATTGTTAGCATTTTAGGGTGTGTTAATAACGATTACAAGTAAATTTAGCAAATGTTGAGGACAATATCACTGCCTGCTTTTTAAAGTTGATTTGTCAAAAATGAAGGTCGAATGTCAAATGTCATGAAGTTAAAACTTTTTGCGAAACATCATTCTACTGCATTTTGCTTGAAGATTTCACGATTGTTAATATGCGACACTTTGATATTAGTTACTAATAATACTTGTTGCACAGGAATCAAAAATTTGATTATTCGAATTCCGGTTTAATTACCAATTTTTATATCCAATATCATTGTCTGCATTTTAAGGTTAATTTATCAAACAGTTATAAAGGCCAAATGTCATAAGGCTAAAAATTTTTGCGAAACATCATTCTACTACATTTTGCTTGAAAATTTCGCGATTGTTGAACATGCGACACTTTGACATATTTGTTATTAATAATCATATTGCTCTAATAGTCAAAGAATTTGTATTCAAATTCCAACTTAATTACCAATTTTTATATCAAGTTTATTTTAATTATTTCAAAACAAATAAAAATCAAATGAGAATTTTTTGAGCAAATAATTCCTGAACTACCTTGGAAGCCTTGCTTTCCGTCTTCCCGCTGATGAAAATGCACTGCTAATTGCCGTTGGTAGCGGATGAACTTGATGCTGAAAAAAAAAAAAAAAAACATATAAATTGGATTTTAAACACCAAAGAGCATTTCTAAGCAATCTTGCTAACTGCACAATACCTCAGCTACAGCAGGTGTAGCAGTTCGTTTAGCATCAGTATCACGAATGTTACGTGAACAACGTAAGTCCGTACCATTGCCCGAGTTTACGCTAACAACAACACTTGAATAGCTATTTCTGAAGCATAAAAATATTTTTTGCATTTTTCAAATTAACATTTTTTTTGTTGAAATTTCAATTCTAATTAATTTCAAATTTAATTATAGTCTTAATTTCATGTTAAATGATAAGACTAATAGATAATAATGTAAATATCTTAGCACACAAAATTAAATTCACCACAAAAATGTATCGAATGTTAATTACTTTGAACGTGTATTTTGATGAGTAATCCGACTAATTATTATGCTTAACTAAATTAAATTTCAAAAATCAATTTGAATTTTAAAAACAAATCAATTTGTTGGGTTAAAGTTTAATGTCGTTTTTAATTAAACATAATTAATTTAAAATGAATGCTATCATTTCCCGCAACAACGATGTGAAAATCAATAAAGTATAATTAGACTAAAGGATATTATTGCTCATTTCAGGTAGATTACAATAAATCGGATATTGTCTATCTTACTGTTAGAAAAGAAATACAGTAATTTTAGCTAATAAGCGATGGTCTGAGCAATTTGCTAGAAAATGATGATATCTGAGAACATTTTTCTCTCATCCTATTATTCATTATTATTACTGCAATTGAAAGACAGGCAATATCCGATTGTTGACATTATATGCTCAGATAATAAAAATGAATTGACACTTTGATTAATAGAAGTATGGATCATTTTTCAAAATTAAAATTTATCAAAGAAAATAATGAACGAAAATGAATTATAAAGAAACAAGAAAGGGAATCGTCGAAATGGAATAATTTTCAGCAATTCATAATTAGCATTTAGTTATTTTAATATCATTTTCTTCATTGTTATTGATTTTATCAGTAGTAGCAAAATAGTGTTAGCAGTACTATAAGCAACACTAAATAATTGGTAGTAGTTGTTATGCTGTTATTATTATTGCAATAGTAGATGTGGTAGTAGTAGTTGTTGTAGTAATTAGTTCTTGTTGTTACTTTAGTAATGATGGTATATAATAATAATTTTTTGATGTAAGAATAAAAAAAAAAAAAAAGTAGGAAAAATAATTAATCATTGAGTATGAAAATGAAAATGACGATAGACGACAAGCAATTAGATTGGATCGAGTTAGATTAAACAAGATCGAATCGACTGGATTTTAAAATGATCATTATTAATGGGTGACTAAGATTCGATTAAAACTTAATTTTTTCGTTTTATCATAATCTTCTATAACTGAATAATGACAAATTTTACACTGTCATTTATATTTGAAATAAAATTGAACAAAAAAAAATCAGTGCAAAAATTTCATTATCATTTTTTAAATGACAGAACGAATCACTATCACCTGAACTGTCCCCGCTGCTATAAATATATACAGTCGAAATTACATGTCAACAAATATCCGAATCTATCATGAAAAAAAGAAAGTAAAAGAGAAGTATTGAAAAAGAAAAAACATAAACTTTTAAAATATCATTTTTTCATTGTGAATTATTTTAAATGACTTTAAAAAAAAAAGCTGGAAGATGAAAAAGATTTGACAAAAAAAAAGAAAGAAAGATTGACAAATGTGCAACATTATTGTCCTATCTTTTGCATGTTAAAATACATTGGGAAAAAAGTATTTGAAAACAATTCAATGAAAAGCTATAAATGAATAATTTTGAAATGTTTTAAATTTAAATGCTATTTTATTCCATTTTCATCACAGTTTAAAAATTTTTGTTTTTTTTCACAAATAATTTAATATGCATAAAATAGATTTAATTGAATATTAAATTTTTACGATAGAATCAACTTTGATATGCGCACAGGCAGACAAACGGACAGAGATGGACACACACACACATACGCACACACATGCAAAAGTTTGAATATAGAATGATGATGTTTCAATATGAAAAAAAGTTAATGATAGAATTTAAAGATAGTAAATTGTTAAATAAATATGTCACATACTTTTCTGGTTCCATATCATTTTCTGTGACACTTTTTCGTCGTTCATCACGATTTATAATATCCGCTTTAGATTGATGCCTTAAAATTTGTTCTTCCTATTATTTTATTGAAAAAATTCTAAATCGAATAAAAAAATAAAACATTAATTTTAGTGTGTTTTTAAGTATTGTTGTAATATAAGTTTTGAATTAAATTTTTGCCCTTTAAAGTTTAATAAATTGATTAAAATATATAATTGTTAAAACTAGTCGTTCAAAAAAAAAAAAAAAAAAAAAAAAAAGAAAGAAAAATCACTTATAAATATCTGTGAAACTAACTTTTTATTCTTTTCAGAGTTTTTTTTTAAAACAATAAATTGAAGCAAATATTTATAAAATTATTGCTTGATAACATTCGTTCAAAAATTACAACAATGATAATTGAACAATGAAAGAATGGAATTAGTAATTCAATCCATATATTTATTTCTTTTACTTAATAATGAATATGAAATTTATATTTACGATTGATTTGAAAAAAAAAGTGTCACATGATCAGCTGTCATTTATATATCACATGTGAGGAATATAAATTCTACAAGGTTATTCGTTCAACTATAGAAACTAAAATTCTTGAATTAAATTTAAAAAAAATGGAAAAAAAACCACTTAATATTTGTAGGAAATAATTTAATTAAATTTGAATTTGCAATGGAAAAAAAAATATTCAAATTGACCGTCGATTTTGATCATCAAATGATCGGCTAGATTGTTGTCGTAATCTTTTAGGACTGTCACCCTTATTTGTTGTTGTATAATCATATTCAACATTTGTTTTACTACTATTCAACAATTTATCATTGGCTTGTTGAATTGATTTCACTTGTTGTTGTTGTGGCAATTTAAAATCTGTTGCTACAGCTTGTTCAAAACTTTCAGCACTTAACGATCGATCCGCTGAATATTCATCATCATCATGTTGCTTCGATTTATCATATGTATGAGCAAATTTTCCTGTGCTATTTCGACGTTCTGTCTAAATAATTAATTATTACACCATTTATAATTTTCATTTATTTATTTTCAGAAAAGTTTTTTTCATTTTTGTCTTCTTTAAATATTTGCCTTATCAAATAATTTAGTAGTAGTGAAAAAGAATTGATAATTAATAAAATCGCCAAAATTAAAAACTAATTTAAAATTACTTCAAGTGATGGTTGTCGTAAAAGCGTCGTTTGTCGTTTATTGATTGAATTTAGACGCTTTTGTAGTGGTTGTTGTTGTTGTTGTTGCTGTTGTTTTTGTTGTTGTTGTCTTTGTTGTACCAGAATAGATTGTTTAGTATCGGAAATAGCTGGTGATTTTTGTGTATTACTTTTTCCTGAACTAATAGCTGTTGCCAAATATGAGCCATTAGATCGTTTTGCTTGGCTTGCAGTGCTGCTTTTATGGCTTGATACAGGAGTCGGTGTACGTTGTTGTGCCGAATTTGTTGTTGGACTTTAAAAACATTTCATTGAATATTTTCAAAAAAAAAAATTCACCATATTTAAATATTAATTTCATTAAATGAAATTTGCAATAAACGAAAAATGAAAACAATTTGCTATTTTTGATTTTGTAACATTTTGCGACATTTGCGCTTAAACTACTGTTTGTGAAAATATGTGAAAAATGAATTGTCCAAACAACAATTGCTATATTTGAAACATTTGTTTAACAAACTGTAAAATGAAAAAAAAAAAAGAAATCGATTATAAATGACAAAAAAGGAAGAAATCAGGGATGATAAAGGATTTAACTTTTGTTATTTAGAAAGAGAAACGAAAAATAAAACAGGCCTATTGAAGAGAGATAAATTGCGAGGCTTTTTATAGGCTAACAATGAATGAAACACCATTTAGGCCTAGAAGCAATTGTTAGCTTATGGATTATGTTGTCATATTTGATGAATTCTCATTTCTATGCCTATTTTTCTCCTTTTCTCTCAATAACAAATTGGTATGTGAAAGTTCTGTAAACAGAACGAAATTTTTCAAAATTGTCAATGTTCATTTTAAAATTTTTGATGAAAGAAAACATTGCAGACATTCAGTCAATGATTTAAAACAAAAACGAAATGCTTAATGGCTATTTAATTGTCAAATTCAAAAATTTCATAAGTTTGAAAAGATAGTGAAAAAAATCTTTAATTATTAATGAGCTTGATTAATGACTTTAACAAAAGAAAATTAAATGGCCAAAAATTTATTTCTCATTCAATTCAATTCATTTCTGATAAAATGAACTGCAAACTGACAACATATATTGCATCAAATTAATTCATGAATTCTTCCGGTAAATTTCCGGATTTTTCTTTTTTGTATTGCATGCAGAGAATTTTTCTTTATATCGTAAACAGAAGGAGCAACGCTTTTTCTTTTTGAAATTTCCCCCTATTATGGAAAATTTTTGTTCTTTCCGGTTTAGGGAAAATATCCCATTGGTAGAATGCTCTTTTCAGTTTTTTCTATAAGGATGAATAGCTTTTAGTAGATTATTTAGAATTTTTTCTTACCGGACTGGGAAAAATGTCATTTATTCAAATGACTATGAATTTTTTCTTACGGATCAGGAATGATATTTATTTAAATGATTATATGCTTCATATCAGATAAATATCAAATAAATGTTATTTCGAATTAATTTTAAAGCATCAGCACATTCGTAATGTCCACATTTAATCATGATAATAACCAGAGTTATAAAAAAAATTACTTATTTGATTAATAACAATAATGAACCTAATTAGCCGATATTAATTGAATCTTACTGTAGTGGCAAACCTGATATCTCCCGGGCTAGCTGTTCCTTTTGTTTCATCAGTCATTGCAGCTTGTTGAAACCATTTGCCAGTTTTTGCAAGAATACGTTGTCTTTTTTGGCATAATGAGCACGCCCAAATTGGCTTAAAATGTAATTAATAAGAGATTTTAAATTAATTTTAATTTTTAAATGACACTTGAAATCTTAAGTATGAACCAGACAATCAAAATTGGAATGAAATTTTTGAAATTTTTTAGCAGTAATTAAATTTGAAATTTTTCTAGCAAATACAATATTCTTCAATGATTGCTATTCACAAAAAAAAAATTTATTTGAATAAAAGACTTTATTAAATAGAAATGAATTTTTTTCATTTATCTAGTACTATACATTTTGATAGCTAATTAATACATTATTGAATGGAGTCAATGATTTAGCAGTAGTTGAATTCGAATTAAAAAATACAATAATATAAATTTAGAAAGCTAAGACTTTAAAAATTGTCAAAAAATTTTGTTTTTTTTAAAATTTAATCAATAAGACATAAATGAATGAATAGAAAACAGTTTATACTTGCAACAATCACTTGCAAAAAAAAATAATCAAATAAATGGATAATTAAATATAATGCATACAAATGAATGCATTTGTTTAATAATTTAAAAATTTTTTTCCTTTTGCTTGATTTGCATGTTTAATAATTTTAAAATAAAAATCGTATTAAAATTTATTCAGTTATTTGACTAAACATTTTTTTCATTGTTTGATTATTCAAATAATCACTACTTTATTTCTACTTGCTGTACGACCACCACATCGAGCACATGATCGTAATTGGCAATAAAAACATTTATGACCAATGCCATCAGCAAATTTAGTTTTTTGACAAATTTGACAAATGGCATCATCTTGTGTTCCAACAAGACGTTGTGCGATTTCTTTCCGTTCATTAATTTGCTTTTCGATAGCCTCTAATTCCTGATCCGCTTTTCTGAAAAAAAAAGAAATTGAAATTAGCATATTTTATTGATTTTTTTTACAGATGTTTAAATTAAATTCCCCATCAAATATTTGTATTGTTTAAATTGATCAAGGGTTAATTAAGTTTTCAATCTTTTAATTGATTTTTTCTTTAAAGTAATTTCGACCAAAAGTTTTAGCTGCAAATAAATTTTTCTTTTTAATTAAACATTTCTTTTTCATTTTTTTTCCTATCCCTCTCTCTCTCTCTCTGTTTCGCTGTCTCTCCTTTTGTTTCCTTCTTTCGCTTTGTTTTTCATAACAGTAAAATTTGTTATTACAAAAAGAAACGTGAGCTCTTAAATGAACATTTGAAGAATTTTTTAACCACTAGTAAAATAACTAAATGATTAATTAAGTAACTGCCGATTAATTAAATAATATTTTGATTGATTAAGTAACTATATTTTGATTAATTGAATAAAGCAATGATTTTCTGTTTTCCATTTCTCCATTTAATAAATGATCAAGATGAGCGAAAATTTGGTTTTTTAATTTTTGATAATTCTTCACAGTGGCTGAGTGATTTGATAAGAGTGCAGTAATAAATTAAAAAATTGGAAATGGAAAAAAATGAAGATTGGTTTTAGTGTGAAGCTAGCTAAGAAACTTGCCATTTGTCAGCAGTAAATGACAGCAATGACCGCATTTACAATTAAAATTGAAAACTGTTTGTTATGTATTAAAATTTACAATTAAAATTGAAAACTGTTTGTATTGTTATGTATTTTTTTTTTCAATTATTATTAATGTATTGGCTGTTTATATTGGAAATATTGGAAATATTTGTTAGATTAAAATTACTAATTAATGACTTCTAACAAAATTTTATATTTCATCAGCAAAGTCAATCAATAGCACAAATTTAACTTTTATAATAATTGAGAAAAAAAACAACCAAGGCCCAGAAAAAAACTCACTGGCTAAGTTGAGTTTCTTTTTCCTCTTCCGCACGCTGTCGCTGAAGAACTTCTTCAATAATTTGACGCTCCTCAGCACTTAAATGTGACAAATCGGGCACCGGTGGTTCGGCCATTACCCTTCGACCCGTTTTTAACAATTTGAAGGCCTGAAATGAAAATGAAATTTCTAGGTTCGCCACAAATAATAATATTAATTAATGATGGTATTTAAACGACTGCAAATTGTGACAGTCAATGACAATTCGACAAACAACTGTAAATTAAAATTAAGTTTTAATTTAATATAACAAATTAAAATTTCAAAATTTTGAAGTTTTCTAACATCGAACTAAAATGTAAAGAGATTCGTAAGAGATGCTTCTCTATGTAAGCGTTGTTATATCGTATGCCATTGTGGCTGAATCATTGAGAAAATTTGCTCGCTTTCTGAACTATTTCCAATTTATCGGACTTTGGAAAAAGTGAAAAAGCATGAAATATACGGCAAACATCGAATCGAACAATTGGCCATAGAATTGTCTTTCTTCTTCTTTTAAGAACAAAAAAAAAAAGCCATAACGCTTGTTTTGTTTTTTGTACAAGTGATAGTTGTTATCATTGAAAAAAAAGAACCAGAAAAAAGTAACAAGAGTGATAATGACGTAGTGAAACTGTATCATGATGCAATTAATAGTGATAAATATTGATTAGCTATAAAATAAAAAATTATAATCGAAAATTAAATTTAAAAAAGGATCGAAAAAAATAATGCTTATGCAAACAAAATGTATATTTACATAGCTATTATCGATGATAATAATTCCATTACTGATAATTTTGGAAGTATATAATTAAAAGTCCAAAAAGAAAATTAATAACATGAATTGGAATTAAAAAAGCAAAGCAAATTAAAATTAATTTTTTTTTTTTTGCCTTAATATGCTCGTTCATGCAAAATTTACATGCAAACACATTAATTAACATTAGGCAAAGTGTTGAATGAATTAATTTTTTTTTTTGCTTAATTTGAGAAATCAGTTGGGAATTGTTTCTTTTCTTTTTTCACTGCCAGAATTTAATAGGAAATAGCGCTGCTGGTCTAGTCTTTTTTTTTTGACTTTTGGCAAAATATAAAAGTTCGTTTTTGGAAAGTCACAAGAAATTTGCATCATTTATTTCTAATGGTAAAGTTCAAACTGAAGCAAAAACTAGCCAAGGACAAATTAAGACCGGCAAAAGTTGATTGGAAAGGATTAGGCCATAAGAATTATACTGGCATTATATGACAATGCTCATTTCATGAAAAATTTCATCAAATATATCCAATAATATATAGAATAGATTCAATTATTATCATTTTCACCAAATCGATCAATTTTAAATATCATTTTCAAAAACAAAAAATTCAAACAAAACAAAAAATAATGGATTAGATGTAAAAATAGCTAGAAGTGACACTTAGCAATAATGCTAATCTGCTAATAGCCAAAAAAAAGAATTAAACAAAACAACAAGTATTAAATTAGATGTAAAAATAGCCTAGAAATGATATTTAGCAATAATACTAATCTGCTAATAGCAAATAGCAATTAAAATTATTGCTGCTGTTGTTGCTACTGGAACCATCATAAGGGGCAAAGATTTTATTTACATACTACTTTTTTTTTATGAGCCTAATATACTTTTTATGGGCCTAAATACTTGATTCCAAAAAAATCAAGGCCAATAGTTAGGCATATAAATTATTTACTTTTACTCAACATATTTAGTTCCTATGAAATATTCATCTTGAATTCACCTAAGAAATATTCATCATGTAGTTTTACTGTTAATATTAATGGTGCAGTAACTAGAAGTTAATTAAATGTGATAATAGTATATGACATTCAGATATGCAGACTACTGTGCAGACGGTCACTGTATGAAAGGATGACCATTGTGCAGATAGTTATTGTATAAAAACGATGGACACTGTGCAGATGGCTGCTGCATAAATTAATTTTATTTATCTAAAATTTCATCTATTTCCTAGCATTACAACTGTATTTTTGAAAATTTAGATTAGACCAAAATTAATTCAATAGGATATCTAATATATATATTGCAAATTAACTACGTCAAAGAAAAGAAAAAGAGAATAAAAAATGAATTTTATTGTCGTTTTTTTTCTTTTGCTTTGTGGCAGAGAAAAAAATTTTAATGAAAAACATTTACAAACTAATTAATTTCTCCATTTCCATAAACTTATTGAAAAGCACTGAAGCATATATATCTTTTTTCGATATGATGCGAGCCATACGAATGTTTCGCATCGTTGCAATTAGAATTTTGAAAAACTCATCGCTTAATTTTTAAAATCGATCATTTGACTTATGTGTAAGAACTCTCATTGTGCATATACTTTCGCACTTTTGAAAAGTTACAAATTAAATATTAAATTAAGAAATCAATTTATCAAAAAAAAAAAGCCAGTAGAAAAGCAGCTTGAATACTTATTTCAAATTCGATAGAATTAGAATCTATTTGATAGTACTAATGTGATAATAGAAATGTTCATTTAACTTTGACCAATTTGCTAATAATTGATGCATACGGATAAAAATGACATCCTATTAATCGAGGTACCGTCATTATCACTATCATCAATTACAGCAATAGAAATATGATAAAAATAATTAATTATGATTGCTGTTCATTAAAAAATGAAATGTTAAAATATGAAGTAGCATTAATCCCACTTTTAACAATCATTCCGCAACTAAGTGAAATTACGAATGATAGGAAAAGTAATGCGGAATTATAAGGCAGTAAATATAAGTATACTTCTTCTTCAAACATTGAAAGAAGATATGAGTATAACGAGAGGATATTATTTGAAATGCCCCATCAAATAAAATGAAATAACAGCAAGCAAAAGATTAATGCCGGAAGCAAAAATGCCGCTTTCAAAAAATTTTCCGATTTTACATTTCATTCCTTTTCATTTAATTTCACTTATTTGTTTATCTTTCCTAATATTTGTTTGTCTTTCTTAAACATTAAAAGAGAGAAAAACAGATAGAGAGAGAGAAAGAGATGTGTGAAATATTTTCCATTAATTTTATTTGTGATATTATCGAATGATGAAGGAGAAAACGAAAAATTAATTAATAAATTAATCAAATAAATTTTGAATTATTTTAGCTGACAAGAATTTTAACAGAAGTCATGTGCCTTTCCCTGTTATTTGTTTGTTTTCATAAAATTCTGAAATATACTTTAAAAAAAAAATGTAAAAGTCATTTATTTATTTTTGAAATAAAAACTTCACATTATTTTTAGCATAGAATTTCATATTCGCAATCTTTTTTGATTTCAACAAATTTAAAAATACAAAGATTAAAGATTAATAAATAGAAATAATAATAGTGACCGTTACATGTGTGGAGAAATTTTTCCGGAAAAGTTTAAACTGTAATTCTGTCGGCAAATATAACTTGTGATATCATCCTTAAGACAATTCGCATTGCACCTAAATGAGGATGGATGTGAAATGTTACGTAATACATTTACACGTAACGTACGTCTACACGTGGTGCGAATGATGAAAGTATGTGGAATATGATAAAATATTTAGGCTTTAATTAATGTCAAAAATGAAATAGCCCGTATTGTTGAATAAAATTCAAATTGATTGTAACTTAATCAGTTGGAAAGTTTTTTTTTCTGGTAAAAATGTTTGTAAATTTTGCTCGTATCATTTAATTAAATTTCGTATCATTTAAACATCAGTTTTGATGTTTGTTACAGACAAGTATAATGTGATGCACAAATGATCAATACATTGCTGTTCTACAGAAAAGAAAAGAATAACAAAGACGGAAAATGGCGTAAGAGGTTTGCGTTACGTGTGCTATACACACGTGTTACACGTATTTCGTGCTATTGCGCTATACAAAAGGACCATAAGTATTACTTTTTTATGTAACAAATAAAACATGTTTGTGTACAGCAAAGATAAACTATTAAGTGTCTCATTTAGACATAGGTTAAAAACAAAAAAAAATTTTAATATTCTATAATTTAATTATACATTTGATAATGTTTTCTTTTCTCCATTAGTTGACAAAACTTTCTCCATGCCAAATAATACTACAAACTTTAGATGTAATTAAATAAATCATTTAAGAGGAAGGAAATAAAATATTTCATATGAAATTAGAACTGATATCCGATATGATAGCATACTTTGTGTGTGTGTGTGTGTGTGTGTGTGTGTATGTGCGCATGTGTGGAATATTTCTCTATATGTTATGTTTAGTTCGAATTTCACTCACATCAAAAATTAAATAATATTTGCACACTTTCAAATTTTATTCCTTTCAGCTGTTGATTTCCAATTTCATAATATGAACTAAATTGGATGTCCTAACGAAAAAGCTGTCAGCAACAAAAATATGTCATTATTAATGGTATAAGATTGATACCGTTTAAAAATGAAATTTGCGATATAATATTTAAATGGCGATCAGAATTCACATGAAAAATATAACAAAAAAAAAGTCCTACAGAAAAAAATCAAATTTATTTAAATGAAGTGTCATTGTGACAAAACCAACAAATCAAATTGATAGAATTCATTTTGTTCATTAGCGTGACTTTCAGTTTCCTTCGCCGCTTTTTTAGCATTTTTTTATCGAATAAACTTCAAATCTCTACATTAAAGACAGTAAGGCATATATGTTTATTACTGCAACATCTTAGATATCTTTTTTAATGCTTTGCACACATTTTAACGAATCATTGCATAAACATTAAACTTAAACCTTTTTATGGTGAATTTTCGTATTACTCACTTAGAAAAAAACCCGGAAAGGTTAAAGGTTAATCCGTAACAAACATATAGCATGACATTTGTGTTTTGTTGCATCGAGGGCATCGTTTTCTCAAATTGATGAAAAAATTCTTCAATGTTACAATTCTTATCGTTATTTTCCTTACTCCTATTCCCTGTTTACCCCTGTTTTCTTAATGAATTCATTCACTAGTGACTAACTATACTAATTAAAAGTTTATATAAGGAAATAAATACACTTTGAGCATGATGCTTATCATACTCAAATAATTAGCGTCAATTTATGTTCGAAGTAAGCTGTACCATTTTTTTTAGTATCATTTTTTCTTTAAAAAAAAAGTCAAAAAAATCAATTAAAAGTTTGCTTATTGTTTATAAGTAATGTTTACAAGTAAAATTTAAATGTATAGTCAAATTTACAACTTTCAATTATAAACCTGTAATGATAATAAGTGGTAAAGCAGCAGTGATAACTGATGTGTAATGATGATAAGTGATAAAATAGCAGTGATAATTGAGATGTAATAATAATAGGTGATAAAGTAGCAGTGATAACTGATAACAAGTAGCTATGACAATTAGGTAAATAGAAAGAAAGAGAGAAAGAGATCCTTGGCCGATTTCATGCTCATTTAATAAAATTTCATAGTACGAAGAGTTATTTGAAATGGATGAAATTTTGTGATGAAGTGTAAAAAGAGAAAAGTAATGCTTTATTCATCTTTTATTTAAACATTTTATCAATGAGCAGTCAATTGTGTTGTTTGATTTTTTCACATTCCTTGGAGAATTCAAAAATATCACTTCCTGCTTAGCAAAGAAATAAAATTTTTTAAAATTTCAAATTATCGATTAAGCAAAGAAAAAAAGAAAAAAAAAGAAAGAAAGCCAGGTAGTACAGTACGCTTTTTGCCGTCGTTTATTGCTTAAGTACTGTACAAAATACGGTAATTCATTTTATCATTATTTCACGCAAATAAATTCAATCGATCAATCAATAAAACAAAACAAATAGGACAAATAAAGGAAACATTGAAATTGGTTGTATGGAGAATGATTTTTTTTTCTGCAAAGAGTTTGATGGACAGACAGATGCAAGCAAAGGTTTGCATATGAAAATAAAAAGGAGGTGTGATTATTGGCCAAGATGTAAGTATTGACAAGAATGGCCAAAGCCTTGGATGCTTTTGAAACGCTTTTTGGGGAAGTAGCAAGACCTTGAATGCAAAAACGATAAATGCATGCATCTATGTAAGTACACATACACACATACACACATACATGCGCAATACTCTTTTCACATACACATCCAATATACTCTTTTCTTTTCTGGCTAAATTAAACCTATTGCTTTCTTTAAATCCTACACTTATATAGCCAAAGTTTATCCTTCCATCATTCATTCATTTATCCAACCTCCTTCGCTAGGGACATATACATGAATGAAATGAGACAGATTAGTTCTTTTCTCTGGCTCCTTTTCTCTCCTCTCTCTTTCTTCCAGCCTCATAAGCTTTGGAGCCAAATAACATGACAGATATCCATTTGAAAATGAAGTGTGTATATTTTTGGCCTTTAGTCTCAACTGATTTCCATCATTTATCCTTTCTAATATTTCCTTCTTTTCTCTCTTTCTATACATTTTATTTTTGTTTTTTATCTTTTTTTTTGTTTTGGATTTGTTTGATAAGCCAAAATAAGCCAAAATAAGCCAAATAAGCCAAAAGTGAATTGCTGCGATCATATGAACAACAATAATTAATTAAATTGTTTTACCATGATAATCGATAATATAATATAATTGAATACTGAATGTTAATAGAACTGATCATTTTATTGAACATAATTCGAATATAGTACTGATCATTTTATAGAACATAATTCGAATATAGTACTGATCATTTTATAGAACATAATTCGAATATAGTACTGATCATTTTACTAATTCATTTTGCAACCAATGTAATAGTAATTATAGATTGAATTGTAAAACATTATGATAATTATGATAATGACAGTTATGATAATGACTGTATTCCTAAAATAATTATTTGGCGATCTTAACGGCAGTGGTGACAGCAATGGTGACACTCTTCCGCTTTCTATCAATTCACAACACAATGTTATTCGTTTGATCAATCGATCATAGATTATCGCATTTTTTAAATCATTTTTTTCGACATTATTAATTGCAATGATTTAGTTTTATGCATTTGAGTGTAAGTAAAGAAAAATTTTGCAATTTGCAAGAATGCAAAGAGTGCGATCAGTGCAAACAGTGCAATCAGTGCAAATAGTGCGATCGGTGCAAACAATGCAATCGGTGCAAGCATGATAGATTTACAGACATAAGATGATTGCAAGAATGCAGACAGCGCAATCAGTGCGAGCAGTGTGATTAGTGCAAACAGTGCAATAAGTGCAAGCATAACAAATTTGCGGACATAAAAAGATGAAATTTATTGAGTATTATTGATTTTTTTTTTCGAATCCTCAATATGAAAATTTCTGGATGCGACAAATCAAATGATGACTTCAAAAAAACCAAAACTTTTTCAAGTGGACAGGTCATGGATGTATAACGTAGGATGTGACAGAATTAGTTAAATAATTTCAAGCTTATATTTGCCCATCCTGATCAATTATAATTAACCTGTAATTATTTCTTCAGAACAAGTAAAGTGTGCAATGAAAATTCAAATTGTGCTGCTAATGTTTCAAAACCACTAATTATTTATATTATCAACAGCTGTGCAAATAATTACCCGGCATAAATATGTCAGCAAAAATAATTTCGAAACTATTTCATGATTTCCATTTTGTTTAAATTTTTTTAATTTAAATTTTCATCATTAAATTTTACTGTTGAAAAATTGCAGCAAAAAAAATTTTAAAGTAATTTGCCTGCTGTTAATTTTAGAATTTGCAAAAATCAAAAGAAAAAAAAATTTAGAAAAAGAAGATTAATATGTTAAACGTTCAATTTCCGATGAACTTTTTTTTAAATTCTGTAATCATCATTTTCATCATTTAATTTGATGCTTAAAACTACACACTTAGCCAGTTTCAGTCATATAAATTCATAAAAATAACTACTCATTTAAATTGGGCAAAAAAAATAATTGATGCTATCAATTAAATTGGCAGCAGAAATAAAAATATTTTACCAAATCAAATTTTCCATTTCAAAATAAAAAAAAATTCAAATTATACAGATGATGTCTTAGTTCTAACTTGACTTAATCAACAGATGATGTTTTAATTCTGATTTGATTTAATTTATAAATACTTATCTTTCTACTGGTTTTGACTTGATTTATTAACAGATGATGTTTTAGGACTTGATTCAACTCATTAATCCTTAACTTCCTATTAGTTGTGACTTGATTTAATTCATATTTACCTTTCTAGTACCAGATCAATAAAGTGCATTGATAAAGTTTGAAATTCAAATTGTTGAATAAAAAGAAATATGCAACAAATTCTCGGAGTACACAAATGCTTTAAAATGAAAGAGATTTTATTTGCAAACTTTGCTTTGTAAAACTCAATAAGAATTAAAGCAAACAGAATTTTAAAATTGGAGTTATTTTTTAAAGGACATTTCTGTTGAATTTTTCAAAGGTCATTTTTCTTGAATTTTTTTAAAGGTCATTTATTTCCGAGAAAATATTTTTTAAGATTATTTATGTAAGGAAAATGATTCAAAGAAAAATTATCCTCGTAGTATTAAATGATCAAATTTCAAGCTTCAGTTAATTTCAAGCGATGTGTTTATTTTTTCTTGTTTTCATCCTTTAATTCCATTTGATGAAGACAACATGATGCATTACATTCAGAAAAATAATTAAATTTTTCAATTTCACTTAGTCATACTTAATCAGATATATCTGTGATGTAAGCACTAAGAATTACAATGGAACTGCTAGTGTTTGCCATCTACTAAATATGTCACCTAGTAAATAATCGTCCGATAAAGCTATAATGAAAAAGAAAAAACTGATTCCATTAAATGTTTTTTGATCGTATCTGTAATTTCAACAAATTTGCATAAACATAAACCCAAATGGACAATGATTGACAATGATAATAATCAGTAAATAATGACAGAATCAAGTTCCTGTATTAATGCATTTATTTTAAATGTATCGGATTTTAATCTGACAGTTACATTTTAAATTTTATTTAAAATTTGCGTTACAATCATTACCGTTTTAACAAATCGTTTATATCTTTTCTTTTTTGAGAATTGAAAAGAATAGAGAAAAAGAATCGAAGAAAAGAATTCGAATAATTAAATTCTGATAACGAAGATTTTCCATTTCATTTCATTTGATTTTTTCGACGATAATTAATTAGCAAAGACATTAGGAGTTCAATAAAAGTTGCAAAAATTAAACTTTTCACTCTTCCACTGATTTAGGTTAATACTATGCATTCGGATGCATTTCAAGTTTATTGTATCCGTTAATCAGTAGAACATCAAAATAATGATAATATATAATTACTGATAATATAAATAATTGGTAATATAATAATTTAACTACTGAACGAGGCAGTATAGTTGTTCAAATAAATTAATAGCTAAAACTTGTAATTAACAAATTTGGAATTATTTTTCAAATGGAATTCAATTGGTTTAATGATTTAAAGTTTTCGTTTTTTTTTTCTCAGGCTATTGAACTACCAGTTTAATGTCACTGAAATGAGTACCGCCTCTTTTTTTTTTGTGTGGAAATAGCCTATTAGCTTAAATGTATGGTGTATTTATTATTTTTTAACTGTTTTAAAATTTAATGAATTTGAAAAAAAATTTTTGAAAAAGGAAAGGAAGTTTTTCAAGTTTTTTTTTTTACAGTAACTTTTTTCTTCTTTTGAAGATTACTAACTAATAAATTTAAAATAAGAATAAATATTAAACAGAATTTACAAAATAATTTATTTAGTGATAAATAAAATTATTTACAATAATTTTATTCTTTGATAGTAACTAATCAAATTTGTTGAATTAGCAAAAATAATACAACAAATTTTTATCAAGATATAATCATCAGCAGTACAATGGTTATACAGAAATTAGCATATATGCACTGACATACTTATACATACATACATGCACATACATATATACACATACATACATACACACATGCATACACATACACATGTACAACTATTAATGCAAATCAAAAAGTCCGTTCTAACCTTCATCAAAATAATATCACAGAAAAAGATAATTAATTGATTGTTAATTAGAAAATAGTTAATTTATATGAAGACAGTTAACTAATATGAAGATAGTTAATTAATATGCGCTGGATCTAATAAATTCCAAATTTTTGTTGCTTCCTGTAATACAGTAGGCGAAATTAAATGTCGCATTTCCTCCTCTCTTATTTCATACATTTGAAAAGTTACATTCATATTACTTTGAAGATCAAGTAATTCATATATATAATTCTTTGCTTCATTACTACCATTCATTCGATCCAATCGATCTTTGAGGATTCGATCACGTTTCACGATATATCGTTCTTCACTACGACGAAACTTTCGAAATTCTTTCTACAAAATTGCATTTCAACCAAATTTTAAAAATTATCCAAAAATGACTAAAATCAATTTAAATCTTTCATTCAATCAAACATCACAATGATTTCAAGAAATTTTAAAAATTTTGAATTCTGTCAAATTTCCCTAGTAAATATTGCAAATAATTATTTGCGGGAAATTATTACTATTATCATTATTATTATTGTTATTATTATTATTAATTATTATTGTTATTGTTTATTATTATTATTAGTTTTTATTGTTATTGCTAATTATTACTATTGACTTATTAATTGCCTTAATTTTAGCTCCTTGTTTCTGTGCCCAATCTTGGCGTAAATTATAAAATTCAGTTCTCGTTAGGTTTGATCTTTGTTGATATAACGCTTCATATTCTTCCCGTTTCGCTGTGGGTATTTTTTTGACAAAATCTGGCAGACAAAAAATTCCGCTTGCAAGCGTCCAAAGAAGGTAGCATTGCCAAAGTCTCTCATTCATTAAGTTCTAAATTAATCTTTTTCCGTAAAAAGAAAAATTTAAAAACAGCATAAATGTTCCGGCAATGTTCCGGGATCTGTTCCGGAATATTTTTTTAAACAAACATCCACAAAACACAATTAATTAATATTGCTCATTTTCTGCAAAACGAAAAGTCAACATCATATTTTTTAAATTAAGCATTCAGGAACAAATTTATTCCGGAAGTTTAACATCTGTAATTAAACATGCTCGAAATTAATTGTTTAAGAAAATGCAAAAATATCATATATGTCATATACTGTGTCATATACAAAAATGTCACATACAAAATTGTCATATACTTTTCCTTATGCTGAATTTCCCTTAGGCTCATAGGTAAAGCTAAATGCTCAATGTTTCATGTCTTCCGACTAATCAACACTTATGGATACTTTGAAATTTTTCTTTTTTTTTACTATTGTTTCTTTCAATTTTACTGCTGACAATGACAAGTTGACAATCACCCTCTGCCAACCATTTCTTATTTCCGATTAACAAAATCCCAGAACTTATCGCTCAATTATCATTTTCTTTATTCGCGATTAGCAATGCAACAAAACTCAATGTAATAAAATGACATACTAAATCACATGGAAATATGACAATAAATGATAGTATTAAATTTATAAATGTCTCTTTAAAAAAAAAAACCTCACTGAGTATCGTTAAGTTAAAATTTTAACTGATGACATCACTTTCATTTTATTATAAATCAGTTAATGTTATGCAAAAATGTCAATTATAAAGTTTGATTGGCTTTTATCATTCAAATTTGTTTGCTGAATGTTTTCAATTTTTAATTTTTAAAATGAAATGAAATGGAAAAAAAAATCAAAAAAAGCGATTCGCTTTTATCAAACTTTTCCATTCATTCATTTTTATTTCAAATACTTTTTTCAGAATACGAAATGCAAACAAAAAGTGAACAATATACCTCTCAAGTAAATCATTCGTTGAATTTTGAAATATTTCAATTTTGCCAATATTAATTTCGATTATATAAAATGCGTTTAAATTATTTTTAATTGAAAAATCCCTCAGCCGGTAATTAATCATCATTTGATCTCTAATTAATTAAGTCTGATTTTTTTTTTTGTTTTATCAGTTCATTTTGAAATTATTTCACAAATAACACTGTCTGTATCTTATGCAATTAATTTCTTTAATAATAATTAAAATTTTTATGTAATTATGGAAGTGTGTGTTTTATGTGAATAATTTTATTAATAATCACACCAGCATTGTTGATTCAGTGTGTTGAAAGATGCAAAATTAATTTGAATGATTTTTTTTTTAATTCAAAACTTAATACAGTTTTTTCTGATTTATTTTTCTAGAACTTTAGTGCTTTTTTAAAAAGATGTTTAAATAATTTTTCCCTGTTCAATTTCTTCATGTAAAAGGCCAGTAAATGTTTAAATAAAGGCATAAGGCATGATATCGAAATCTTTTTAAGGCCTTTCTTATAGTTAGTTTTTTGAAAAATTGTAAAATGTAATATAATTAATCAATTTGAACGATTTCAAAAAAAATCTTCTAATTTAAAAATTAGCAATTAATGAATCATACGATATTTTAAATAATACATTCGAAATTATAATTCGAATTATTTATCGGAAAGATTTCTTGTATTTCTCTAGACATACCGGTCAATTGGAATTGTTGATAATTTAGGAAAAAAAGGATATTGCACAGCAGAGCAGTGAATGAGGCAAAGGAAAAAAATTTACCTGTAAGAACTTGTAAATATCACTTCGAGATCATTAGCTAAGACCAATTAAAAAATCTTTAGTAAAATTTTAATAAATAATCGTCATCCAGCACCTTCCACTTAACTCATATCATATTCAGCATAAGTTCTGAAATAATATTTACAGGCATTGTTAACCCGTTCCAGTAGCAGATAAATTTGCTATCTTTAAACGATTTCGAAAAAAAAAAGATTTTTTAGTTAAAATTTTAACAATTAGTGAATCATGCGAACTCCTATAATCCATCGTATGATTGGAATTATTTATTACAAAATATTTTCGAATTTCTACATTATGATCCTCAAATAGTTGTAGGAAATGTCCAGCGGTTCAGATAGTTGCAGGAAATGTCCATTGGTTCAGATAGCTTCAGGAAATATCTATTGGTTCGGATAGTTGTAGGAAATCTCCAGCGGTTCAGATAGTTGCAGGAAATGTCCAACGGTTCAGATAGCTGCAGAAAATGTCCATTAGTTCAGATATTTTGCAGGGCATGTCCATTGGTTCAGATAGTTTCAGGAAGTATCTATTGGTTCAGATAATTGCAGGAAATGTTCAATGGTTCAGATAGTTTCACGAAATATTTATTGGTTCAGATAGTTGCAGAAAATGTCCATTAGTTCAGATAGTTTGCAGGAAATGTCCATTGGTTCAGATAGTTTCAGGAAGTATCTATTGGTTCAGATAATTGCAGGAAATGTTCAATGGTTCAGATAGTTTCACGAAATATTTATTGGTTCAGATAGTTGCAGAAAATGTCCATTAGTTCAGATAGTTTGCAGGAAATGTCCATTGGTTCAGATAGTTTCAGGAAATATCTATTGGTTCAGATAATTGCAGGAAATGTCCATTTAGTGGTTGTCTTGAATGTATTGAATTAAATTGAAATTAAAATTGCAAATTGTTTGTGCTAAAACAAAGCTGTGAAAATTTTGTTGATTTAAAGTTAACACCTTTGCTAAAGTCATTTCAGTATATTCCAAATCAAAATCTGATGCAAAAATTTTTTGTAGTAAAATCCAGTGAACATTTTACAATATAAAATCGAACTTACAATTTGTTCAAGCATTTTTTGCTTTTCTTTGTTTTCCCACAATCGCAGGTATTTTAATTAATGAAAGGTACGCTAGAGATGCAACAAAAAAATGCTGTCACATGACA
The DNA here is from genome assembly GCA_037074765.1 of Mansonella perstans. NCBI lineage: Eukaryota > Metazoa > Nematoda > Chromadorea > Rhabditida > Onchocercidae > Mansonella > Mansonella perstans. The sequence goes on from JBAMDO010000135.1 coordinate 87,660, forward strand.
AAGTTCTAATTAATTCATTTTGCATAGAAGTGTTTTTTTTTGAAAACTTTTTTACTAACTTGTCAAACTTATTTTCAGCAAGTTGTCAAAGTTTAAATTTTATTTTTAATCAATAAATTTATTGTTAAATTATTTCATGCAAGCATTATTGCCAATTCCACATTCCGTATGAGACATAGCACGATGATTTATTGAACAATGATTTGAAATTCAGTAATTTAAAATAGTACTGGAATTGAATTAAAATGATTGAAAAAAGATTGGCTTCACCATTTCAGCCATTGATGGCACAATTATTCAATGCAGTTTAGCAAGTTTAAAACAATAAAATGTTTAGATGGGAATTTTAATATCACAAAAGTAGCGCCAATCAATGGTAGTAGTAGTAGTAGTACGGAATGGTCAGCAGCTTGAATTATTTTTTTTAATAACCGGGTGCTGTCCTTGGCAGTGGACAAGCATCACAGCTACCATGAGGTCCAGCTTCTCCATCTGGACCCTTATCTCCATCAGATCCAGGCTTTCCAGGTGCTCCATCGGCACCTGCATCGCCCGGTGGTCCTTCGGGTCCGTCTGATCCAGCCTGACCAGGTGCACCTGGCTCGCCTTCAGGTCCAGGTAAACCTGGTTGACCCTGCAATCCTGGAGGTCCTGGTGGACCCCCCTTTTCAGTGAGAATGCCTGGTGGCCCAGAAGGACCTTTTTCACCAAGTAGTCCAGGAGGTCCCGCTGGTCCTTGCGGTCCCGGTTCACCAGGTAAACTTCCGCTGTCTGCAGGTCCATCTGGACCTGGCAAACCTGGTTTGCCTGGTGCTCCTTTTGGTCCTGGTATGCCGGCTGGTCCTGCAGGTGCATCAAGACATTCAAAGCACCAATCAACATTCGGCTGCTCCATGGGTTTCTGTGCAGCATCAGATCCACCTTTACCTGGTGGCCCACTTCCACCATCAGCACCGTCATTACCATCTGGACCCGGTGGACCAGGTGGTCCCGGTAGCGATTTACCACATCCGCAACAACCATCTGATGGTGTTAATCCGACTTGTCGCACTTGTCGAACATGTCCTCCTACTTTTGCGAACACCTAAGTATCAAATAAAATTACTCGAAAAAAACAAAGTGCTGCTGAGATTTATTCAAAATTATTTCAGTGAATAAATAATTTTTATGCACAGATCTCAGTTTTCTGTTCTATTTCAAATTTCTTCCTTAAAATTTAAAATTTCAATCAATTGAAGCAGCCAAATAATCTTGAATATAGGGCATAAAATTTAACCCAAAAATGTTCTTTTAATAACTTCAAAAGAGATGATTATAATGAATATGAATTTTAAATTATTATGATTAAGTATAATGTCTTCGAAACTAATTTCAAATCACCCAAAATTTCGCAGTAACTAATTGAGGCTATGTTTGAATCAAACTTTGCACTGATAACTTTTAAATTTCAAATTGAATTTAGCTAACTTGTGCACGTGTCACCTCTCGCCATATGTTACTGGACCGAAACTTGCAAAAGTCTACTTCAGATTGCATCGATGAATGCATTTGTTGCAAGTAATTGTAAAACAGAGGTACTGAGATCACACAAACTATTGTTGCGACAGTTGACATAACTACACCAATAAATGCCACAAATTTCAAACTCCTGCATTCTTCCTCCCTTTCCTTCTCGTACATATCGTATCTGATAAAACATTTTAATATCAATAAGTATATTTGATAAATCAACACTAAAATTTACATGCGCAATTTTTAATTTAAATTTTGTTGTCAATTTTGTTAACTATCATTTCGCAGCATATTTTAATTAATTACTAAATCTAATTTATTTAGCTTTTTCGGGAATTTTTCATAGTCATATAACTTTTCCGCATACGTCCATATTCATAGTCACATCCAGACTTTTTGCTACCCTTCCTCAATGCATTGTCCTCACTCTCTCTCTCTTGAAAAAAAGCACTTTGTCATTTTCCATGTCAAAGGTCAAAAGTATTGAGGTTTTTTATACCAAATTACGCAACGAGGAATTTATTTGCCACTGTTTCTTATTTGTTTTCAATTATTCCTTTCTTTAATTGTCATACGAAGGATTATTACAAATTAATTATACTAACTGACTATGAACTATGAACTTTGTAATTTAAAAGAAAGATCGCTGGTTCTTATTGGAGACAGTTTCAAACTATTTGCATAAGGTCCTCATAAATTTAAAACTCTAATTTCATGCAAACATCAGAAGTGCTTTGAGCACCGAAATGTATTTACAATAAATGCAAAAAAAAAGAAAGAAACAAAATTAAATAGAAATTCAAATTTTTTTAAAATTAAATAAATCTCCAAAAAAAATTTATTCGAAAATTTTTTTTTTAATTATTTGCTGTAACAAATTATTTCGGAAGTCGCAGTTAGATTTCCAGTGAACTACTGATGAAATATTAATATTGACTGAAGCTTACAGTTCAGAATAAAAATTTAAAAAGTTTGCATAAAATTAAAATTTTTTTAATAAATGAAATATTTAGTGGAAAGCTTGAAAATGAAAAAGACCCAATTTGCATTAATTGTTCAGAATGGATTTCTATCCTGAAATTAACTTTAGAAATTAGCAAAAGAAAAAAACCGCATGTAAATAAGTGTGAAACAAATTTGAATTGTAAGCGCAACTATTTCAATTGATCGTAATCGTAACATCGTCAAATTTGGGCTTGGCCTAAATATTTTATTGAATTCTTTGTAAATTTGCAAAATGCAAGAAGAATCCTGATCACTAATAATCCAATTTTTCCCAGATTACGCAAGAAAAAAAAATTGATGATAATAAGATGACCTGATAGTTTACTAAAACGATTTGAAATATTAAAAAATTTTAATGTCCCAATTTTCTATTTGCTGCAGTACAAACATTCGAACTAAGAAAATTAGCGTTTATCACAATATCTCATTCCATTTTTCTGTTAATTTTAATTGTCAGTATAGAATTTTAAGTCGATATGTTGAGAGCATTTTTACCTGTGCAATTTGGTTAGCATTCTTATCTGTGCGATTCTGTTAGCACTTTTACCTGTGCAATTCTATTAGCATTTTTACCTGTGTAATTCTATTACAGTTCAGTACTTTACAAATTCACCAATTCTTTCCTCATTAATCTTTTTAAAACAATTTATTTCTTTGAAAAAAAATTTGAATAAAAGTTAACCAGATAAGTTAACTGTATATTTCATTACAGTTAATTAGTTGTATGAAGTTGGATTAATTAAATGAAATTAATTGTGATTCTTTTTTCTGACAAAATACTACAGATACGGGTTAACAACGAATGCTAAGATTCTCATACTGTATTCACTTTGAACGTTTTAAATTGATCAATTTTGAAGTTTATTTTCCATAAAAAATTTTTGCAGAAAATTTTTCTCCCACTGAATAATCGCTTTGTTAAAAATTTGCACGATAAATTAATTAATTGATATACAACAGGAAATGATAAATAGTGTTGGAAATGGATATAATTTGAATTATGAAAATTTTTTCCAAAACTATCGTATTTCTTAAAACTATAGTTTTTCTATAACTATTGTAATGCAAATGGCATAACTATCGTATTTCTTGAAATTAAGAAAAGTTTTCCTACATCTATCGTAATGAAAATGGGTATAACCTGAGTTATGAAAACTTTCACTAGAACTTACCGTATTTGCTTGGAAAAAGATCCTAGTAAAAATAAAGTGATTAATCGTATTAGCTAGATGAAAAATTCGGCGTTATAAGCTAAAGAAGTTAGAGAAAGATGAGAAGCATGCTGTAATTGAAAATATTTCTTGACATAGTGAAAGGTAGGAAAAAAGTCACTAGAAAATCTATAAAAATGGTTGAAACAATAAAAAATGCGCTGAATATGAGACATTTTTTGTAAAACATTGAAATAGAAAATTTTTAATGTGAAAATTACAACTAATTAACATTACAACAAACGCTTCAATTAACATCACAACAAATTTTCAACAAAACTTCCCCAAAATAAATTTGAAAAATGTTATTTAATTTAAGAGTCATATTTTAAACAAAAATATCAACAAACATTTATTTGTCACTTGATACTTTAAAAAGTAAACCAACAAACTTTGATAAATCCATCGTAATCATTTTACGTATTTTATTAATGAACAATGAAAGAAAGAAAAAAAAAACCAATCCTGCGATTAATTAAGATAATGAAAGGTAAATTAATATGCAAAAAAAAAAACAAAGACATGTTCTCTTGAATTATCAAAAAATGTAGTGAATATTTTATCCGATAGTTATTTACAGCAATTATTTTAATCGATAATTATTGTTCTAATAAATTCCTGTTGTTGTGTAATTTTCATGTTGAAATATTAGTTTGAATTGATGAAGTTAATTTTATTAAATAAATTTGAAACATTTATGCTTAATAGCTTTGGACTTGTATGATGCGTTGCAATATTGAAAGAAAAATGGTTGTGATGTCGCAAATATAATTTCTGGAAGGAGGAAGGAGATTTACGAGATTTGTTTAACTTACATATGACCGGGATTTTCTGTCTGGATAAATACATCGTTGTAAGATATTTTACATTAAATATGAAATTGCAAAAAAAAAACAGTGGCAATTAATTGTTAAGTTTATGATGATAAGTGATAACAATAGCTGATAGCAGCTAATTGCTAATTGCAAATTAATTTATTATATTTATGATAACTCTATGCCGTATCTTCTAAGATTGCTCAAATAAGATATGAATAAATAAAACTTGTAACATTCAACAATCCCATTGATCAGTGGAGAAGTTGAAGAAGAAGCTCTGAGATGACATCTGTTGTGGGAAATGTTTGAGTGGACACTAAAAGTTAATTGCTAACATCATAGCTTAAATAAAGCCAATGTGAATGGAAAGGGTGGTGAATAGAAATTAAATTAATTGCTAAAAATAGTTCATAGATGGAAGAGAGAAAAAAACAAAAACATATTTTCATCGCTTCCTTTTGTCAATTTCCTTTCAGTGTCATTATCATTTTCTGTGTTATTTTTCAAAAAAAAATTTTTTTTCAAAAAAACAAATGAAAAAATAAAGTGAAATTGATGAGAGTACAAGAGTAAATGATAAAGAAAAAAACGAATGAAGAAAATATAATTGATATTTTCGTAGTGAAATATGCCGGAAATATTGCAAAAATAACACAGTACTGTTGTAATGTGAGAGAGAGAAAGAAAGAAAAAAGAGTGGGAGGAAGGGAGATAAATGAAATAAATGATAAATTTGCTAAATAATATTTTAAAAATTTAATTCGAAATGAACTAATAAAATGGATGACGAGAAGATTGAAATTATAAATGATAAGCAAAATTTTTTTTTTTATTTCGAATCTTTCAATTTTTTTTGTTTAAAACATTAAATAAATTTTCTTGTTCGGTTCATAGTTCACCCGTTATCAACTGCTATCGGTTGAACATTTGTAGTTTACTGATAAAAAAGAACCGGAAATTTTTTTAATAAGTTGTTGCTAAACCTGAAAGTACTAATTCACACTGTGTAGAAATAATAATGCTAAATCAGTTTGCAGTTTTACAAATTTTTTTTTTCAATCCTTGAGAAAAGTTATTCGGAATGAAATTTTGTCAATCCTTAAGAAAAGTCATCCGGAAAGAAATGCTTTGGAAATTGCAAAGTGGGTTAGCTATCAGTTTTACTGCTCGATTTCATATTATTATTATGTTCGTTGACAGAATTCAAAAAATTCAGTGTTTTTTGATTTCTGTTCACTTTTCTGAAATGTTACGGTCAATTAGTCAATTAACAGCGTCAACTGGTCAATTGGTACTACTAGTCTGGCAAATATACATTGTATTTTGACTTCAAAAAAATTCGGAAGAAGTGAAGTCTATTAAATAAAATTTAAAATAGATAAAATGAATTTTAAAGCACATTGGGAATTCGGGTGTAAGATTTTCTATTTCTCTTATTTCAATTTCTATGCAATGAATAGATACAATAAATTGGTTAATTAATTAATTTGCAAAATAATGTCAAAATAATTACATCATTGTTTTTCCTGCTTTTTTTTTTTTTGTTTCTCATTTCATTGTTTTACATCGAGGAACAATTCTCATCGATTAATTACCAAGTCTTTTGCCTAATTGAATGAGTGCTCAAAGATGAAGAAGCAAGAGAAGAAATGAATCTAGTATTTCTCGGGCGATGATGATTGCTGTTGTTGTACTGTTAAAGAATCAGCAAAAGATTTGCAATGTCAATGATAGAATTTTTTTTTAACTAAGCAAAAAAAACCGGAAATTAATTTATTGAATACTAACAATACATACTTGTATTTTATATGTATTTTATAAGTAAGATAAATAAGTTAAAAGCAAAATTTTTTTTTTAAAAATAATTTTAATTTTAAAATTTGATTTTTCTCAATGAAAGTACATCATTTAGAATCAGCAAAAATTAATTGCCTTAATTACTCATCAACCACTCAGTATAATCAGTATGTACAGTAATCTTTGAATCATTTTACAATAATCTTTAAAAAATAATCTCTAGTTCTTGAACTGATTAAATAGTAATAAATTTTTTTTTGGGAATTTTTTATATGAGTATTACATTGTTGCTCAGTTTTCAGTTTACACAAGGATAGAATTGAAATAATTGCTTGAAAATGAAGAAGCTCAAGAAAAATGTATAAAACTGGTATTTCTCGGGCGGTGATGAGTTGTTTTTAAAACTAAAGAATCAGTGAAAGATTGAATTTAAATGAGCATAAAGATTGGCAAGTCTAAATTGTCAATTATAAGTTTCACCGAATGTTTTTTTCTTTATTACATTGGTGGACAGCGTCAACTTGAAATGCTTAACATAAATATCTAATATCGTAGCACTATGTGAATGTTACATGCAAGAATGCATTTTGTTGAAATAATTTGATTTTTTTTTTTTTTTTTTTAAATTCATTTTTATGCATGCTTGTTGTAGTGAATGATTATGGAAGAAATGGAATAAATTTGAGATTGAATTAATTTGTGTAACAAATAATAAACAATGAAAGATTTTCTGTGAACAAAAGTGGACAAAAAAACAAACAAACATGTAGAGAATTAGATAAACAAACGAACAGTAAGAATTACATAATGTGTTTATTAGTGGACAAACAAACAAACAAACAGCAAGAATTACATAATGTGTTTATTAGTGAACAAACAAACAAATAAATACGTATGCATATCAGTAAACAAAACGACATTTTAATTTTCCCTTTAATCTTTTAAATTCGTCTCTGACCATTCTCATTTCTTTCTTTACCAAAAAACCAGCGGTGAACAACAAATTTAAGAAAATAAGTATTTTGCGAAATCCTTTTTTAACAGAAGAAGAATTTTAGCATTATTTGATTTTTCGTTTTCCTTTTATAGCTCCCAGGAAAAGAAAGAAGGAAAGTAGCATCAAACAAATTTTCTGTTAAAAAAGAATTTTTTAAAAAAAGCAATAAATTTAAAAAAAATAAATTCGCAATAAAATTTAAAAAAAAGAAAAGCAAAACACTTGTTCGATAATTTTTCTCATTTTCAAAAATTAAATTTTGAACCTGAACATTATTTAATGAGACTGATGAGACGACTATTGAGGAGGTTTTTTTTTTCTGTTTTTTCAAAAAGTATTTTTGACAGAAAAAAATGCAATTAAATATTCATTGAATTCACTAACTAACTGATTGCTTAACTAATATGAACTGAAATATTTTGAAATTTAAAAAAATAAAAAGTCATGAATTAAAAAAAGCTAACAACAGATAGCGAGAAAGAAAAAAAGTAAAAGCTAAAATAGTTTTATAAAATTGAAATCTAAGAAATGATTAATGGATATTTTAATAGTAAAATAAATTTCTCAATTGCTCTGTTTGATTAAATTCAAAATTTTGAAACCACCCTTTTGGCGCAGTATTTCAAATTATAGCTATTAATGTTACAAATGATTAATGGAAATTTTAATAGTAAAATGAATTTCTCAATTGCTTTGCTTGCTTAAATTCAAAATTTTGAAAACACCTTTTTAGCACAGTATTTCAAATTACAGCTAATTAAACACTTGTTTGTCAACTAGATTAGCTCACCCTAAATGAATCACATAAGATTCGAGGAAAACCAGTTCTTGTGGGAATGTAAGTCAACAATACATTTAAATTAACTTATTTATCATTTTTTCTCTTTGTTATTCCTTAAGTAATAACTTCGTCCATTTGTTCTTTCTGCCTGAAAAATATTTGTATAAAATAAAGGGAACTTTCTAAAGTTATCAATTATCTTTGGCAAAACATGAACCAAAAATGATTGCTGTCGAACTAAATTAATTAATTGATCCTTATAAATTAATGATAATATCATAAATAGTCATTTGTTGGCTTACGTTGATCAGAACGCGTAAATTTTCAACATATCCATATGAAAAATTAAATTTATCGAATTTTTTTTCCTTTCATAAACTTTTCAACATTTATTTTAAAATGCAAATTCATACAAATCACAAAATGTTGCATGATTGAGTTATTTGAATTGGAGTTTTTGAATTGGAGCATCTGAATCATTCTGTAGTTGAATGAAAGTAAAATCATTGCGCAAGACTGTAAGCATTTGGAATTCATTATATACAAACCGGTTTCATTGCTATTTCGATGAAATAATAGAGTTAATAGCAATTGGAAAACTTTCACATATTGAATTAATTTCGAAAATTTTGGATATCAATAAAATTGTTTTTTTTTTCATTGTGCTGTCAACATTGAAATAAATATTTTCATTTGTTCTTCCGGATTATTTCCAATGTTTATCCTGTACTTATATTTGCAAAGATTGAAGGAATTATTGCACCCTGTCTGCAGATGTTTCAGGAGGAGAAAATTCATTCAATTCTAAAATGTAATTCGGAATTGGCAATTTGAAGAAAGCACAATTTTTCACAGCCTTAATGCAAGCATGGATCATTTTGTTCATCTTTCAGAAAGCAATTCAAATTAATTCTTTGACAAAAAAAAATTCCACAATGCTTTTTCGTTTTTTTTCCGCTTGGAATGTTTTTTGCTGAGAATTTATTGAAGTCTTATCAAAGTTAATTAAAATCGAGGAATCATTAAAAAACTCATTTAACTTTTTCTAATTACAGTTGCTAGAGAAACAATATTGTGATAATGCATGAGTAATTAAAGTAAAATTTTTGTTTGGCTATTCCATTTCTTTTTGAATTAAAAAAAAATTAAATTAATTAAATTTTAAAATGATTAAAGTGATCAAAGAAGTGATTAAATTCAATAATCAATAAATGATTTCTCTGTATAAAATTCCAACCAAAAGGCTACATCAATGAATATACGACTGATTCCGCTCGTCGATTCTGAAATTTTTTCTCCAACGTTCATACTTTTCTCAAAATCTAATACGACAATTAATTAATTAATTAGCTATTGATTAGTTTTGCTACTTTAATTTTTCTCCTGCTCGTATTTGCTATTTGCTTATTGTTCAAATTCAACTGAAATGCTTATTAACTGAAAAAAAGCACTGAAAATTGAGTTCGAAAGAGATGCATAATTAAAAAAATAATTTCAAAAAAAAAAATGAAGTAAAAAATTTAAAAAAAAAACTAGCGCCAAACAGGTTACCGTTTAAATGCCGCAGGATATTATTGTTATTATTTGCATTCTACGTCATTCGTTTCTTTTTGTTCACTTTTTTTTCAAAAAATTTTAAAAATTTTTTTGTGTTTCCGTTTTTTCTCTCATTTGTTTTTTTGCCTTTTCTTTTCTGTGTGTTTTCTTTTGTTCAAAAAAATTCGTAGTTAAATCTAAGGAACAAATGAGAAAATTTTATTTAATGATTTAATTAATAAATATGACCATTTTAATGATTGCGACTGATGTTCAATGATTACGATTGATGGTTAATGATTATGATTGATGATTATGATCATTGCTTCTACTAATTTTCCAGAAGTATTGCAATGATATATGCATGAAGAATAAGGCAATGCGCCCTTTTAATCATTCCTATCAAATTAAGTTCTAATTTAAAGTATCTGTAAGAGTTGAAAGAGAAAACGGAACTTAATTGCAAAAATATAAAATACCCTGAGTGCTAATTTTCAGGAGTCAAAGATTAAATTTTTCATCTTTGAAGGTGAAGTGAAGTAAGTTGAATAAAACATTGAAACAGATTTCCTTTGATAATGATTGTCTTCCTGACCATTCACATATTTTTAGTCACTTGTTTATTTAAATGTCCATTTTTAAAATATTTATCTTTTCCACGTTGGCTTTTTAAATATTTGAAGCATTCCTTTGAATGCGGCATTCATTGTGTTTTCTAAAAAAATGTTTGATGAATTTTCTGCAGCAAAATGACGCGGAATATAAATGCAGATGATAGCGATTCATTAAAAACAATCACAAACAAACTTTTCCATACTGGTCAATTTCCGAATTTCAGTGTACCATGGGGGTTGAGTAAGGTAAGAACAGTTTAATTCATTACAAGTTGCCCATCTATTTTTATCATCAAATGGTCATTGTCAATCTAATCCACAATGTCTGGTCATTATTTTAGCATTGTAATGGCTTAAAAAATTAATTAGTGGTTGGATACATGAAAATATGCTTTTAAATATTTATGAATGCAGTGTTCACAAGACAAGACAAGAACTATGCAAAAAAATTTTCCTAAATTTTCAAAACTGAACAACAACATTCAGCATTATTACTTACTCACTGATTATTGTTGTTGGGTTTTAACATTAATGACCATTTTTTTATTCGTATTCCTCTTTACACCAAAAAGTAATCCATTAATTAATTTAATTAAAAGTGAAAATTTTACAATGAAGAAGAAATAATTTTCGAAGCAAAATAAATATTGATGAAATGAAATTTTTGGACAATAAGACTAATCACTATTGCTGAACCTTAATACCTATCACAATAATACTAATCAATAATATAATAATAATGCATAATATTAATCATATTCTTATAATACTAATAATGCAATAATACTAATAATAATACATAATACTAACCACAATAATGCTAATAGGACAATAATACTAATTACTATTGCTGAACCCCTCATTAATGTCCAATTAGCGGCGTTTCTTTACAAAGCTCAAAATTATTCAGTTTATTGCCATTTCAATTTCTTTCTGAAAATTTAATATCATCACAAATAATCTTAAATACATCAGTCAAAGTGCGCGGTCATTAAAACAATGTTATTAATACATAAACTCAAAGAATCAATCAAAAGAAAGCAAATACCTTGAAGATTTCAGTTCATTCTTCATCTCTTTTTATTTCCGATAATTTGTTGGTGTTAACCGGACGAAACAAAACATTCACCGTTTACATCTCTTAATAATTTGATAAGAAATAAAAACTTTATTTTGAAGAGTAATATCAAAGATCTTTGCGTATCTTAGAGAATCAAGGTGAATTTAACAATGGAATGCATATATCGCGGGTGATCTAATCTGGCTATACATTCAGCAACAATCCCGAGTTCTAGCTGAATCAAACAACTCAAGCAGACTTGTCAGCTAAATGCTCTTTCTACGAAACATTATTGCAAATATAAAATCAAATTAGAAGCCACTTCATCCTATGCTAGTCATTATAAATGACTGATAGATGATTGTCACACAAAATTAAATGATTGATAGACGACTGTCACACAGAATTCTTACTTCTTTCTGTTCAACTACTTTAAAGGTTAAGCGGCTCTTAACATAATACATTTATACATGTATTTTAATTTATCGAAACAAACAGCATCATTTACTCATGATTGTAATGATTGAACAAAATAGATTAACTTCAAGCAAATCCTGACATATGACATTTCCTTGAGGACACTTTCGATGCTCTCATATTACTACTAGATAGGCTGTAGATATTTAATCCATTGTTATTAGTGAGAAATTTACGCTAGCAATATACATCTCTGCCTATCTATGTATTTTTGCCTTGGGAGCAAAAAATGCGTCTATTGGGAGCAAATGTCGATAATACTTGTTGCTACCTGAACTTTACATGAAAAGTTGAAGACAATCAATTTAGGTAAATCACCTTAGCGACCCTAGCTCTTTATACTTGCATGTTCCAACATCATATGTTTACCAGCTGCTAAAAAAAAAAGAAAAAAGGAGAAGAAATAACTTCTTTTTATATATTCCGTAGCATTTTATTCAGTCCATTAATTGCAATATTAAATTTTAGTAAATTTTAAATCAAAAAAGTGACATGATACGGGCGATAAAAAACATTAAATACCAACAGTTTAAATTATTTTAGTGTCATCTCATTTTAATGATATACTATGACATTATTTTATACTTCGAAATCTAATAATTCCAAAAATATTTCCGGCAAAAATTTTGGAAGCGTATTTAATGCCGTTGGAGCAATATGTAAATTGGATGTTATGACTTGCTGATGAACTGATTAATTAAAAATCATAAAGAAGTTAATTTAAATGCACTAGTCTACTACTTATACTGAATTTTCTGGATGTAATAAATTAACTTGGTATAAAAAATGAAATTCTATACTATAATTTGATTTTTTATTGTGTTCATCGAAGAGACGGCAATGCTTGCATGCCGACCAATTCCTTGTAACCATGGATTGCGTAACGACCGATATGCGATGATGATTGCTGTGGTCTGGGACGTGGCATTAAGGACGTGGCAGTTGTGTTTCTATTTTTTGTCAATTTGGAGGTTTGAGTTAAGTCGGGGAGGAATTATTATTTTCAGGGATGGATGCTGGTGTAATTGTGGATGAACGGATTGATCCAGATGTTTTGGCTGTATGTTGGTTATCTTATTTATTCCAGTAGTATGAATTCCTCATTTTAAATATGTAGTTCTAGTATTTTGAATTTGATTTGGTAGAATTTAACTATCCGACACACCACTTACCTAACTGAATTCATTATGTATTTTCGGTATTTAAGTACCATTCCTTCGTGAAATGAAAATATCTGTTCTTCCCTCCCTAATAATTAACGATTCAATAATAATGATCACTTATTTACATGATACTGTCATTTTTTCCAGTGGTGAGCTTGCATTTACATTATTAGATTTTAAATCATTCTGGAACTTATCGATTTTTACTACTGTGATATTATTAATTTGTCCTTTTATAATTTACATTATTGCATGTAGTAACATAGAAAATTGGTTAGAAATAAAATAATTTAATTCTGTTCTTGTTGAACGTATGGGATGATAATTGGAAATGATGACAATGGTTGTGATTAGTACTTTAGTGCATTTTATTACAACAGATTGTTTTAATGATGATTGATTTTTTTAATTATCAAAGCTAATGTATTGTCCTTTTATGATCTGTGGCATGACCATCTGTTCTTTTACGAACATTATTGCGACCATTTGTTGTAAATGTAGTTTTGTTCTTAGAGAAATTAAGAGGATTTAAATGATAACAAATATGTTTTAGTCAACTTGAGACATATTGAATGAAGAGATTCACGGAATTTTGTTTGAAAATAATAGAAGACATTAGTCATCATTAACTATAAAATGTTTTTGCTTTAGAACTTGGAAAAGACCTATAATGAACAAGTTTCACGTGGTAGTCCAAGTGCTGTTGCAATATATTCCTATGCTCATGGCCTGATCAAATCGAATAACAATAATGTACATGTGGGAATCAAATTGTTGGAAGGTTATTATTGGTATTATGTTCTGTTATCATCATTTTTCTCTTATTTCATTAGAGAAAAAACTAACTGATCTGAACACTGGTCGTAATGCATTGGTGAACAAATCAGGATGCATTTTCATACAATGTACATTTTCATACGATTTCATACGATATGTATTAGAGGACTGTGTTTGAGTATACAATGTTTCAGTAACAGTTAATGCTATAATAGCAGCCTTAATTGCAGCAAAATTATTGCTGTAATACTCGAGTAGGCCTGGCAGTTTATTTTTTGATATGTTTTAGATTTACTACGACGAGAAGTTGAAGATATATCAAAACGTAATTATGTGTATTATCTTGCAGTAGCACATACTCGCTTGAAGGTAAAATTTTGTGTTGTAAGGACTTTTTCAAAGTGGCAGTAGCATTGACAAAAGTTCAAATTTTCAGGAATACGATCGAGCTCTTGCATATGTTGATGTTTTACTCAGTGCGGAATCAAATAATCGTCAAGCATTAGATCTGAAGGATTTGATTAAATATAGAATGAAAAAAGGTTTATTAGTTTTCTTTTCGGAATGTCGCTTCATCTGATGGTTTGATGAAATATCTCTTTCATTTGTTTCCAGTTTTAATCTAAAATTCATTTAGATGGAATTATTGGTATGGCAATATTGGGTGGCGGGATTGCTGTAATTGGTGGGTTAGCGATTGCTGCTTTCGCTGCCACGAAAAGGTGATCCTTGTTTGTGCTTAAAATTACACTTTTTTGGAAAAAGCATAAAAAATGACAAGTTTAAACTGATGCTTTGATTGAGTAGGATCGAAGAAGATGAGTTATTTTGTTCAAATATTTCGTTCAGAAATTTCAACTTCTTGAATGGTTTGCAGGAATTCTCATTCGTAAAGGGTGGTATTATGTATTTACTAATATATATTCATTATTGCTTATTTATGGACCGCAGTGTTTTTTTTTTTTTAATCATTTGTAAAACTAGTTTGTTCACTTTGTTCAGTGTCAAGTCAGAACTTCTCATTCCGGGTTATCCTAAAATTTTCTCGCGTTCGGTTGGATAAGGTTTTGATCTGGAAAGCATATTTTTAAGGACAAGAAAAGGAGAAGTAATGTACTGGACAGTATCTTGTTTATATCTTTGTACGTTGCCCATCTTGCCCATCTAGAATTGCTCGGTAGCCAAGTTTATTTTCCTCATATTAGTAACAGGTATCCATTCAAATAGAAATTTTGTTCACCATTCCAAATAGTTTTTCTTGTTTACTTATTAAAACGTGTTAGAAGTGTTGAACTTTCCAAAATTTGTGAAAAGCTGGATAATTTTGATAAAGCCTACTTCAGCTGCTTCTTTGGATCTGTGCAAAATATGATATAAATATATAGGTAAATACATGGGCAGAAGTGAAGCTTACCTAGCATTCAGGCATTTACAACAGTTTTTTTTTCAGCTTGTGTTTGTTGCAGTGAATGTCATACATTTTAGTAGCGAATTCTCTAAAATTACAGCTGCAGCAGATAAATGTATACTTTGTAGGACATTGATCATTCATTCACAGGTGGAAATATGAAGTGATTGAATGATGCCTAAAACATTTGGTGAAGTCAAATTTTGTAGCTTTCGGGGAAGTGAAGGATTTCTTAAGCAAAAGCGAGATACTGGAACGATCGATGAATAAAAACTCAAAAAGTGAAGCTTTGGTCAAACTAACCGAGAGATTAGCTGTTCAATCTAGTATAAGAAATTACGAAGCATTTTGCTGGTACTGTATGCGAGAATGAACAGTTCGAAGTTTTCATAATTATTTGTACAGTACTCATAATTTCCTGGTTAATCCAAACTTCAGAACTAAAGAGCGCTACAAAATACATATCAGCTTTGGTTTTTTAAAAACTTAAGAAATTTCGCATGCATTAATAAATCTGGAAAATAATTTAAATTCCTAATTGGAAAATAATTTAAAGATACATGCAGAAAACTATTACAAAAAACCAAGTAGTCAGTTGGGTTAATAGTTGGGTACGAAATTAGACAGTAATATGCATATGGATAATGTAGAATGTCGGAATATGATGCAATGAAATAAAAAAGCTTTTTGAACAAAATCGAGATCTACACCATTCATCTTCAATCACCCTGGTAACTCATTTAGCACTCTTGTTAATAAGCTAGAATGTTATCGTTTGTCATATCTTATATAAGTTAATTTTTTTGTCACCAGTTTTACTATTCGAAATTTTCACTTCTCAAATATGTTGGTTTCTTTTTTTTTCCAGCTTTTAAATTACCTTAATTAATTAAAAAAGAGTACTAGATTTCTTGAAGTTGGTCATGTAGAGTGATATGTTGCTTCGTTGGTTATCTGATATTTGGTTATTTACTTTGATTCAGTTGTGGATTTCATTATCCTGACATGGTCATTGAAATCTTTTCCGTGAATTACAGCACATTTTTTTTTGCCAGTTTCAAATTTTATTTAAAATGTTTAACGGACTTTCAGTTCACACTCACAGTACGCTGCAATTCATTCTTCGATCTGGCAACGATATTTTCTATCGTCATTGTTGTTTCTCTTCATCTTCTTTCTGAAAACTAAAGTTGGGATTCGAAAATGTGGTTGATGATTTTGAATTGGTCGGAGTACATGCCCTAGCTGCTGCTGCTGTCTTTGGTATGTCACTTGGACCGAATGGTGAGATTATAGTAACACTTGTGGTGGAACCACTGTTCTGCAAATGGACTAATATTAGCTTCAAATTCATTTAAATGAATTGTTTAAACTTGGAAAGAAGGACTTACTTATCTCCATGTTGCAAGTTAACATTTTATTTCAGGCTATTATCTCTTTTGCTGAATATGTACAATTGGGAATAGCAATTCGTAGTGATTATCTTTTTGATGTAGGCCATGAAAATCAGATTAGATGAGTTTGTAGAGGATTCCATATTATTTCAAAAGGACAGATAAAGTTGCTTTTTTTCCACAGAGATTCTGTATATCCCAGTTTTCAGTAAATTAAATTTAAACTGTAGCGAAAACTTTTTTGATCTGTAACTTACGTGAATAGTAACTGCGGGGAAATTTGTTTCAGTTCTTTTTCGATCACTAAAATACACATAGCAAGCGAGCAACACACGAATCACCCATATCAACATCAGTGCAAAAGAAAGTGGAGATATGGCATAAATTAAAGCATTTAGTCGAATAGCTGAAATGATAATCAAACAAAAGAAAGATTGCTGCCGTGGGAAAAAAAGTGAAAAGTTCTCAAGTTCCTCGAATTTCGTGAAAGTTTTTTTTTTTTAACAGCTGCATGTTCATAATAGCATTTAAGTGTTATATATCAATTACTTGATATTTGATGTCTCTTAATTTGCCAAAAAAATAATTACTGTTACGCTTCTATGTAGTAACATCATTTTACTATTCATTTTTCTTTATTAACTCATCTTTGATAGTGATTATTATTTTTATTGTTGGCGGATTATCTTTTATTATTGCTTGCCTTACTTTGATTATATGTAATCTTCAATCTTATCTATTTTTATCTTCAAGCTTATCTCTTATAGATTACGCATTCATTTTTGGTCATAAATTTGCATCGTACCAAGACGGCGATTAACTTGGAAAAACCATTGAACTTTTTTTACTGCTATAATGAGTGAAAAAAAAAAGGAATTTGTAAAATTGAATTTTTTCTTTCTTGATAAATCGTGTGTTGTGAAAGTGATTTTTGCAGGTACTGTAGGATTAACACTCTGTTAAGGTTCAAAAGCTTTGTGGAGACAAAGTATTATTTTACGAAATGTACAGAATTATAAATATTTGAAAATTTAAATCTCACTTGATAGTTTTGTTGATGAATAAGAATGAAAGCTCGACGCCCAGGAATTTTTTGGCCATATTATAGTTAAAACACTTATGCAAAATAAAATCATTGAAGCAATCAAAGAAAATAGCTAAAAATTGAATTTCATTAAACTTTCGAAATGCCTCGAAATTTCGATGAAAATATTTCAAGTGCGCTTTTTACAACAAGCATATGCTTAAGCTTATATTCCTTCTTCTTGTTCTTGCAAATATCGTAAAGATTTGACAAACTACGATTAAACAGAAAAAAATTATGCTGAAAACCTGTAGCTGCAGAAAAAGATATGATAGTAAAAACCTGTAGGAAAAGATACGGTAGTAAAAAAGACGCTGATTTGAAACAGTAAGCAATGATCAAGGAAATGCCAAATAAGGCGTTGCAAATTTCCGCAAAAATTTCTATCCATCCTGTAAAATAGAGCTATTTTTCAAATCCGAATTTCATCAATATTAATTGAGTATTGTAATAATTGGTAACAATAAAACATCTAATTAAAGCAACTTTATAAATATCAATGAAATAGGAGTTTTAAGGAAATATGAACTTATAAATTTTGATAAATGCAGTAATTGGTAATAGATAATATGCTAAAGCAATAACATTTTATTAACTTTTTAATTAGTGCAAAACCCCTAATTGGAAGCTATATGATGGACATTATAAAAGCTAATGGTAACAATAACATTTAATTAGCTTTTTAATTGGGGCAAAATCCCTAATTGGAAGCTATTTGATGATCATTGTAAAAAATAAAGAAAAAAAAAGTAAATTACCGAAAGTTATTCCTCGATTGACAATGAAGTCGATCCATCGAAATATATCCCATGCAAATGTTGCAATTATAATAAGTTGTAAGGCAATCTGGAAATGATTAATTTAAATAATTTATTTCTCGTTGAAAAGTAACTTTGAAGTAATAACAGTTGAATGGAATTAAATCAAAATATTTCAAATGAACTGAATTTATCGTAATCTGGATAGCACATACTTGAACATGTACTCGTCCAAAACAAGTGTAATATTGAGGGGTCGTATGATTTCGAGATGGAAAATTTGATTTTAAATAATCCAGTAACATCGTTTTCAAATTTGCTAAGTGTTCGTAAAGGCAAAAAAACGCTTTTTAATTATCAATTATTTTCGTACTACTAATTTTTAAATTTTTGAAATAAATTTCGCGATATGATCGGCATTTGATTTATATTGCAAACCTGAAAATTCGACAAATTAGCCTATCCAGTACTATGGTACTTAAAAGTACTTAAAAAGGGCTTAGAATTTAATCACTAAAACAAATTCAATTAAATTGAAAACAAGGTTGAAAATGATGAAAAAAAGTACTGTGAAAAGGCCATGAAAACTTGCATAATTAATTTAATTTAGCAATTTTTAAATTTTAATTTTTTACCTATTTACATAGTGTGAATTGTTTTTAAGTTTTAAAGTTTTTTTTAATTAACATTATAGAATTAATTTTGCGAATTGTTTATGCAATTCTAATCATTTTAATTAAATAATTGAAGTTATATCTTTCTCATGAAAATATATATATACATGTTCGCATGATCGGTAGTAGTACAAACAATTTCAACATTAGCTTTCAAATTTTAGATATAATTATTATTAGATAGATTGTTACAGTATCTTCTTGTCCTTGTAAACGATCCTTTATAAAAATCTTTTCAATCAATGATTACGATTATTTTGAGTTATAAAACTGTAAGCATAAAAAAAATATGAAAATAAATGCAAATTTGATGATGAAAATAACAAATAATTAGCACTCATCTAGTTCAAAATTAAAATTAATTAAAATTTAATAGGTTTTCAACAGCAATAATACAACAATAACAGCAACAACAGCAGTAATATATATATGAAACAGTTGTAATAGTCTAATAAATACATTACTACTATTATCAGTAATTGAATAAATTAATGGAGAAATGAAAGATGCTGCTTTTTTTAAAGCTTGAAATTGTAATTGAAATATCGCAAATTAACTATGTGAAAAACTTAATTAATTACTCATATTTCTTTTCATTCACTTCATATCATTTCTATTTTTTTTCCTTCTAATATCATAAACTTTAACATTTGATAAGTTCTATAAAATATTTAAATCAGTGCGTGATGGTGCCAAATGTCGCCTCTTAAATATTTGGCGCTATTTTTCTTGGCACCAAAACAGTAGTAAACTGATGGTTTTAACGATGCCAAATGCTACATATAGTAGTGCCTAATATTCTTGGCTTCTCAAAACATCAATCTCTATGATAAGTGGAAATTTCTTAATGCTAAGCAAATAATAGCTAATAGCTAGGAAAGGAGGGGGGAAAATTTTGAACAATGAAAAAAATTATTAAATTTTAAAGTGATTTCAGTAATTTGTTACATCAACTATAGGTAACTATATATATATATATATTGGTGGAAATTGTTGTTTTTCTTCCTTCAAATGCATCTTACATCACATCACACATTATCCAAAAATGTAGCATTAAAAAAAATTGAAATGTAAAGACCAAAAATCGATTTACAAAATTTTGAACTTAAAAGCACAAATGAAAAAAAAAAAAACAAAATATTCAATCATATCTAAACTGGATGATCATTACAATATTTTGTAAGTATGAACAGTTGTTTTTAAAATCACCCATTTGACTGAATGGATAGAATTGAAATTTAAGCAAATATAACTTTGGAAAAAGTAAAGAAAAAAGAGGGACAAAAAGAAATGATAAGAGATGAAAGTGAGATGGTATGAGTGAGTGAGAAAAAAAGAAACCGATTAAATATTCCTGATGAAAAAATTGCTGAATAAAATATGAATGAATGAAGCACTTTCACAAATTTGTTTTTCAAAAAAAAAATTTCTATCTCGGAAAGAAATTTTTCCTTTATCAAATTGATTTGCAAAATTTTCAAATTAATTAATTTGATTTCAATTTAATCAATTTCACTAATAAATATTTAACATTTTAATTTTAAAAGCATAAAGAGTAGCTAGTTTGTAAAGATTAGATGTTCACGAAGACATTGATTGGGTGTAATAAAATGTGATTAATATTAGTTGCAACAACAAATGCTAAAACCTGATCGATCAGTTTGTTTATCAAAGTTCTCCAAACATTGCTTATTAAATCTGCTTGTGGCTAAAAATAAAACTATCTTAAAAACATTTTATTCAGTGAAAAAAAAAACAAAAAGAATACATTTATGAGAATCATAGTAAAATTGATTGGAATTGTTTCAATAGTACTTGCACACCAAAATATTAGGTTTTAAATTAAATTAAATTATTAAATGTTTCAATTTCTTTTATCGTTGTTAAATTTCTCAAAAGATTTTAGTTAGTACAAAGTTTTAGTACAAAGTAGATAGTCAGCATTGAAATATTTATAAGCAAATAATGCTCATTTGAAACTAAAGATACATCTTCATCCCCGCTAACTGCTCATGCACTTAAACTAGAGGATTATAACCCCGCGGAAGTAGTAGTGAGCAGAAAATTAGCAAAGACTGCTTTCAATTGCAAAATTCAAATTCGAATTGATCAAGTTAATTTATCAATTAATTTTCAAATTCAAATTGACCAATTCAAATTTCTCAAAAAAAAAATTTTTTTTATTTATTTGTTTTTTCAAGTTCAAATTTTTTCACATTTAAATTCAAATTAATCAAATTAATTTCTCAATCAATTACTGATTAATAAAATTGTATAGGATTGATTGATTGGTTTAATGAATAGAATAAATGGTTTAAATAAAATTTAGCAGTCGTACTTTGATTGATTGATTAATTTAGTATTATTTCATAACATGAAATATTCATTATTTGTCAGATTTATTTGATAAATCGTCTAAATTTTTTCCGATAGAATTTCTTTTCGTTTTTTTTTCTTGTTTTTGTTTTTTAAGTATAGTGCTACTATATCGTTATTTGAATACATAGATCAAATATAAATAAAATGACAAATTTTAAGGATGAAAAATAGTCGAACTCATGCAGAAGCTTTAAAGAAAAAAGAAAGCGAAAACCAGTCGATTAAGAGGAAAGACAAACTTTTTTTCTTTTTTGTTTTTGTTAACGAAATAAATAATGGCTTGTGGAATTTTATCTTTTCAAAAAAGTTTTTTAGAAAGCAACACTTTGAAGTGTAAAAGAAAAAAATTGACATATTGAACGCGCTAGTTAAAAGTACAACAGAATGGAAATTACTGTAAAAATATCCTGATGCAAATAATTAATGATCGATATTATGGATTTCAGGAGAGGAAAAATTGGGCTCACAAGAAATGCTGGAAAAGAAATGAAAAGTATGATATGAGTGAAATAATTAAAATAAACCAATTTAAATAAGATGCAAGTAATGAATGGGTATGATACAAATAATTCATGATCGATATATTTCAAAGTTATGAACTTCAGGAGAAGAAAAATTACAGGAGATGCTGGAAAAAAATGACAAGTACGTATGAATGAAATACTGCAAAATTATTAAAATAAACCAGTTTTAAAGAAGATGCAAGTAATGAATGGATAAAGTAAATTAGCATGTTAGATTAATAAGCCAAACAAAAAAGTAATTGGCCAAATGATTGTATTGTTGTGAAAAGTGTTGTTTTCGTAACTTGTCATTGTTTGTCGTTAGTTTCATGAATAATTAAATAAAGTATGACAAAAATCAATAATTAAATCAATCTGTCAGTTATTTAACTTGCATTCTAATGGGACGATAAATTGTTATTGTAAAAGAAATAATGATTTCATATCCTGACATACTGTTAAAAGTATATTCCTGTGCCATTCATTTTTTGATTTGCAAGAAGGAAAAGTGGTGACGAAAATATAAAAAAAGTTTTTACCAAAGGAATTATGCAAATGATTTATGCAGCACTGGAATGGTTACTGAAATGCTATTAGTATGTGAAAATTATATTTTTAAATTCTGATTTGTCCAATTTCATCTCGTTAACAGCAGTTATAACAAATTGATGCTTTCTGAATTAATAAGTGTCAGGGTCAGCTGCTATTCTGCAAAGTTGAAATGTCATAATTTGATATCAAATAATGCTGTATCATTGTTAAAATTTTATTGAAATAATTTGTTCAGTGTATCACTGAAATATATTACTAATCAATTTTACGGAAAATTTTCAAGTATGAACTTTGAAAGTGAACTTAAAAATTATTAATTTATTACTAAGAATGGAATGCACAAATTATTGCACAGATTTATCACAAAATAAAAAGAATTGACACTGAAAAAATTTCACCCAAATTTATTTGAATTTAACTTTTTTTCCTATTTACATGGAAAATTTAAATATGGACTTTAAAATATTATAAAGTGAAATTTTGACAGAAATATGAAACGTGTAAAATTGCAGTTTAAAACAAAAAAAATGGAAAAACAAAAAAAAAAACAGTTTATTTAAGATTTTTTGAAGATGACGAGAATTTATTGAAATTTATAAAAGCAACAAAAGTTTTGAAAATTGAAATGAAGTGTTATTGACAGTTATTGCAAAAATGAAAACGTGAAATGTAAAAAAAATTGGAATTTTTTTCTGCCTAAAGATTATAATTTGATAAAAGTTTGGTCAGAATGAAAAATTTTTCCCCGCCAATGCAAGCTGAATATCATCAGGAGAAAAAAAAATTGAATTTGATAAGGATTAAATTTAATTTTATGATTATATTTACTTAAAAGAAAAAAAAATTCAGCTGATTGAAAATGATGGAACATTTGAAGAAAAGACGGGCGAGAAAAGCATTTGTTTAATAAAACGTTATCTCACCAAACATTTGTTTGTACAACCTAACTCTGTAAAGCCTAATAACATTTGTGGCCTAACAAACGTATCTAAAAAGCATCTGCGAACACCTGCCTACTGTCCCATTTTCATCGAAGGATTGCGAAAAATGAAATTGCTGTAAAACTCTTATTACCGAAAAAATTTCCAAAAAATGAAAAAATCAGATAAATGAAACGCGTTTACGTCTGCACGCTGTAAATTTGTTTCTGGAAAACATTTTCAGAAAAACTTTCTGGACTCCAAATTTCACTTTTAAATCATATCAATCTAAAGTAGCATCAAAAATTACTGATAACAAGCATATTTGAATTTAATTGTAATAGAAGTGATTTGATCGTATTTTATTTTGGTTATTATTGATAAAAAAATTTGCCAATAACTTTTAACTGAATGAAAGTTAATAAATCAGAAAAATACTAAATTTTTTATTGGAAAAAATATGAAAAAAAAACAACTATATATAACTATATATAATATATATATACTCGTAAGATGAAAAAGTCGTTTAATTGATCAAATGATTTTTAAATTCATTTCATTTATCTTCGTAAAAATTTTGTTACTAACATTGAAACAAATCCAAATGCAGCTAATTTAAAAACATTGATTTTTCTTCTATATTTGAATTAAAATTGCAAGAATGTAAAATATGAAATAATAGCAGACATGATTCTGACTTTTCCAATACTTTTGATCGCCTTCTGAGAATGGAAAGTAAGAACAAATTTAAATTTTATTTTAATACTTTTGTTATTTGCCTCATTTTCAGTGACATTATTATTTTAACCACGATAACACTCATTCCGTTTACTGTTGTCATTATCAGCACGATGATTCATATTTTGAAATCTTATCGAACGGGAAAAACAATAAGATCCTTATTTGTTGCTGATCACCGTTGGACACCAGAATTAGGCACCAATCGACAACAGGCAGTATACGACGAAAGAGCCTCACGTGCGATCATTTAATCACTTATTTATGCTGCAGAAAAAAAAAATCTTTTTTCTTTGTTGTTAAATTATTGATTATGAATGTTTTTATTTCGTAAACAATCTCTAAAATTGTTTATAATCCTCGAATGATCGTAGCACTGCTATAATGATATGGTATTTAATGGAAATTGAAATGATACGAATTTAATTCTCGATAATACGGAGTAACTGATGTTGGGATATTTCTTTTTTCTCTGTGCTAAAATCATGCATTGAAAATTCATTCAGTTCTAATGTTTCCTGACTCCTTTGACATGTTTGTTTTCGTTTTTTCAGGTTTGAAAGATTAATGTTGCTTTCTATCTGCTCGTAATATAGGGAATAAGTTAATAATTAATGTTACTGAGTAATAATTATTTTGGTTTTCAGCCTTCTAATAAGTTAATTACTATTAATAATTGTTTATTTCTGTCGAGCTTACCTCATGCAAAATTATGTTGTTAATGTGGATGCCGTTAATGAGGGCTTGCCTTTTACCGTTAAATCTCCAGAAAATAGATCATGGTTTCCAGAAAGGCACGACCAAATTGATTTACGTTTATTTCAATTTTCTTGTCTTCCATCATTTCCTGAACGCTGGTTATATTTCCACTTCTGCTATGAAATATCTCTTGCGGATGAAGTCTTGTAATTGAACTGTGTGTGAGGGCACAAACCTTCTATATCTTATTCACTTTCGATGGTGCACTTTGTATTGATGCATTTCTCTGACTCAACTTTGCTTGCATAATTAAATTTTATTGCGCAAGCACTAATACAAGACACAGTCTAATATAAAATAACTCAAAAATGAGCGAAACACACAGGAGAATTAATCGGAACCGCTTGATGATGGAATAAAAGGGCAAAGTAAAGAGCAAAAAGAAACTGTCAAATGATAATGTAAAAGGATTGATGATAAAAGATAAAGCTTTTGGGTAAGCCACTGTTTATTGCGAGATAAGTGCGTTTGGCTTAAACCATTTTCACATGACCTTTGGACATCAACCAGAAGATAACTGTTTTAACTTTTCTTGATAATCGTACATAGAGTGTTTAAGAACAAAAATGACAAAAAGTGACTTTGTTATAAGCGAGAGATTCCTTACAGCATGCCGACGGTGCATAATTTGGACAAAGAATTTATCAAATCATTTGTTTCATAAGCATTTTAGTTTGAAACAATTGATACTAGAAGTTGCATTGTAACCGAAAATTTTCCGACAACACACACATCTGAAAATCTTTTATAAATTTTTTACAGATTTTAAGAGGTAATCTATCACTCTGTGGATTCGCACATAACTTATTTGCTTATTGCATTTGATTTATCTATTAAATAAATTTCATTTATCTTTCAAACTGACTTAAAATGAAAGAACTATCATCAAAAATTCTAAATAAAGGAACGAAATTTTTTTCTCAAATATTAATTCAATTAAGAAAGAATTTTCCACATTAAAATGGAAAAACTTTTTTCAAGTTAGCAGGATGAAATATCATATCATGTTGATTATTATCTTCGGGATTTCGCGAGTTTTCATGATGGTTTTTGAGGAGAACAATTTTTCAATATTATAAATCATAAGAAAAAGTCAGCTGATGTTTCTCTAGGACAAATCCTCTTAACGTTTCTATATCTATTTTTAAGCCTTCCGGTTTCTTCTTCGGACAGATCGTACGGAACAAACTAAAATGAATTAAAAACTGGGTTTTTTTTAGTTTTTAAAAAATTTCTTGCTATTTATTAAAATATTACTTAACAGGTGTGAAGGTTAGGATATGCCGAATCAATCTTTACGATCAGTTTTGCAAATGTTCCATTCACCAAATCGTATCCGTTTCACATTTCTCTTTCTTCAAATTTCATAAGTTGCTCTTTAAAAGCATTCATTAGTACTATCATATGCTACACTTCAATGACATTATTCGTACGCTATTAGCTAATGTGTAATGTATACATATAATTTGATCGCTCGGCAGTTTTTTAATATATGACATGTACTGGCTAATTATCAGAAAATCTATTGATCCCACGTCATTCCTGAAATCTTCTCAAATCAAGCTTCAGCTAATAGCGCTTTCTTTAAGCTATTTGTAAAATAGTCCTTAATCATTTCTTTTATATAAGCACTTATATATTTCTTGATTATAAATTTCTAAATAATCCTAGCATCATAAAGATGATTCATGTTCACAAACAAGTATATTGTGAAATTAATTGTGAATGAAATTGTAAATTAGTAAGTTAGTGTAAATTAATGTAGATTAAACTAAACTTTCATTTGTTATTAGCGTCGAGATTTGACACTTGAATTACAAAAATTTGTATCTCTCTCAACAGGATAAAATTGCTTAAAAATGAATTATTCACTTCAGTTTTTTTCACGTAATGTGATTCAGCTGCAGATGGATGACAAAAATAGAGTAGGAAGATGAAAATAAGTTATAAAGTGAAAAAATTTAAAAAAAATTAAAATTCATCTTCTATTTATTATACATAATGCGTGAGTATGAAAATAATGCAAAAATTGAGAATAATGAAAAAAATGGAAAACTGACAGTTGATATTCCAGCTCATTTGACAACTCGATTCGCGCTATTTTTTTTCTAAAACATCTATAATTTATGTTTTATTTTTAGAACGTTTGGCAACTGCAATTAAAATTCATGCATGAAATATTTAAGTGAATTTGAATATTCTTTCGGATTTTCATAACGATTGTCCTAAAATACAGCAAGTCGAACAAAGTTAATTTAAAATGTCCACTAGGATTATAGTGAATGATATCATTGAATGCAAATATAGTCCAATATTTTTTGTGCAGCATATATTTTGTTCAGGATATTCAATATATCTTTAAGTAACATCAGTCCATCAGCCCATGATTTTCCTGGAGGCAAGTTTTTTTTTTTTTTTTTGCTCATCCTGTAACTAAACATACTAATAAAGCCCGTTTCCGCTTGATTCCTTGTTTTCATGAGATCATGGACTGATGAACATATATCAAAGATTTCAATTTTTGTATGCTAATTAACTAGCACATCAAAAAATCTAGCATTAGTTAACAAATATTTCATGTTTATCATGCAGTAATCTTAATCTTTGTATATCCATGCATTATATGATGCATATCAAATAAATCGTTAATTAATAGGAAGATGATTTTTGTGTTTATTTGTTAATCAGTGTTAGATTTTTGATGTAATAATTAATGATTTTCTAGGAGCGAGAAATCAAGCAGAAATCGACTTAATCAGCATGTTTGCTCACAGGCCGAGCAAAAAAAAATTGATTGTTGAATATCCTGAGCTAATATATACTGTTTAAAAATCATAATAGTACGTAGACGTACATTTTTTTATATTGTATTGCAAGGTTATTAGTTATTTTTCATCGCATTGAAAGGCTAATTGAGATTACTGTAAGGTAAAACTTGAAATATTATTTTAAACTTCTTGCAATTTTGTTTATTATTGATCTTTTTACTTTTATTTATCAGTATTATTGACTGTAAATTACTGAAACCAGTAAGCTTCAGGTATATTATGGGTGTTGATCCATGTACGGAAGCAAGTGAGTTGGCTCACAGCACAGTATTTAATTCTATTCTTCTTACTGAAACTGTTTTATCAGCTACAGCAATTGCTCTTGAAATATGGGTAATGTTAAAAACAACAAATCGTATTTTGTTACATCAAAATACTCGAATTTTGCTTATCGTACATCAACTATGGCTGGTTTCTCATTGTGCTGCAAGGTTATTGTTTTAAATATTTCAAAAATGAAAAAATTTTCCATGAATAGTAAAATAACAATATAATATTCATAAATTCTATCAGATCATTCAGGTGGTTCAATCAGTTAATCATTTGTATGTTGTGAAAAGATAAACAAATGTACAAAAATTTGGAGGAATTTCTATAGGCGTTGTAAGAGTGAAAGAGAAACTTGGAAGTTGCATTAAAATGAAATAGAATAGGAGAGGAATTAATTTGATTATCATTATCGCTCATTATCACAATCAGAATTCCCGAAATCTCCCTTATAACTTTCTTAACATCTTAATTTCAGTGATACTGTGGAATACAAAAACTTCATTTTGAAATTTTTTTTCTAGTCATTTTACGATAGAAAAAAGTTAAAATACTTCAAAAAACAATGCCAATTGTCCCTTGGCATCTATTTATTATTTCATTTTAGAATATTTGCCCATACGTATGTGTTGATAGGATATCGGAAGACTTATGCTGATAATTGTGGATATATGAAATTTCCATGGGAATGTTTTATGATGCGAACACCGATTACTTTGACACTATTCTTAAATGCGGCATCGTTACCTGCAATAGTTGTGGAGCGAACTATCGCTACATACTTTGCAGCAAAATACGAAAAATTTGGCAAAAGCATCGCTGTTATGCTTATTATAATGCAAGTATGTATGAAGAATTTAATTTTGCCTTAAACAATTTCGAAATATTTTTAACTCATTAAATAATTTGCAGATATTACACAATCTGAGCTTTAATTCCGTTTATATTATTGAAATGATGAAAAAAGCTTCTAGCTAGTTCCTTGAACCATTTTTAAAACAACATAAAACTTGGAAAGAATAATAAAAACTTTTATATTACCACACAGCCAGTCCTAGGTTAGCCTCAAATACCAACAAAATTTGAAGATGTTTTGTAATTTTGTCATTTTAGCTAGCTATTGGTTTTGGAAGTTTCGCGTTTCTTGCTAGCAATTTTTCATTATTCAGTTCAAAGAAAATGATTTACTGCTCTACAGCGAATAAGGGAAATATACTGAAATCTGCTATTCTCTTCGGATTTCACGCAATTATTGAAATCATCTCTTCTTTGAGCATTCCAATTTTGATTTTTATCAATAAGGCAATTTTCACTTATAAATACATGCATTAACAGATCAATTAATTGATTAAGTGATCAATCAACTGATTAATTTAATGTTGTTAATCCCAAATTATGCTATCTTATGCATGCGTCGTACATTTTTGAAACTAAAATTTAAACTAAACTGGAAACGAGATTCTTTTACTTTCACTATCACGTCAACCTGTCACAAGTTATCATGTAACTGATAATTTATTCAGAAATTTCGTCTTAACAAAATTCACGTCAACCTGTCACAACGTTATCAGATCACAGAAAATATAACTTCACTTCGAACATTAGCACCAATGCTGGGATTTCATTCTTTATTTCTGGCATTTTATTTGGGCGCACTATTTGTGTATTTTGCTGCTGGGATCGAGTTTAACCACAAACAATTTGCTTTTTTCGTGGAAGGTTCATTTTCTCTCTCTTAAAATTTTACTCGCTTTGTCAGACACACAAAGACCATTACAATAACCATAATTGAAAATTTTTTTTTTTAATTGAATAAAATATATGAATAGCCAGCAACAGACAAATATGATTATGCAGTAATGAAATTTATTATTGCCAGCATGAAATATTGCTGAATAATCGATGTTATATCGAATTTCTAAAGTTTTGTCATTACCTTAGAATTAGTCCAATTACTGAAAAATTGACCATTAATATGGGAAAATATTTCTACATTTGAGTTATGTGAAAACTTTCATTCAAATTCAGCTGTACAACAAACCCCGCTATATGCATTAAGTTTACCGATTGCAATAGTATGGACAGAACAACATGTCAAGAAAAGTATCGCAGATGAGCGCCAGAAGGCTATACGATTAAGTGGTCAAGAAGCAGCTAACCATTACTTTGTATCTATCTTCATGCATTTTTATCATTTAATTTTATGAACGAACTCAAGTAGAAAGAATCCATTTTAAAAAAAAAATGAAAAAACCTTATTTGTATGGAAAAAAAAGAAGTGGCTTAGTATGGGATAATAAGAAAGACAGAATGTCGATTCAAATGACAAATTAAAAAGGCTTCAATTGAATCTTATAGCTCAATTTGGATTTAACCTTAGCAAATTTTAAAATCTTCTATGATATCAATATTTCTATTTAAACAGCTACAAACTTTTACTGCTTTATTACTTTTGCCTCTTTCTTCAGCTATTGACTTTTCTTTATATTCATTTCATTTCTTTGTTTATTTATATTATGTATTATTAATTACAGTCAAGTTATTGTTCATTTCAAAATTATTAATTGGATAAAATTAATTAGACAGCTATTCAGATATTTGCTTAGCTTCTTTATTAACATAACCATGGAATGGATATATCAAAACAATAAAATTTCATAATTTATATTTTTCAGACTCTCTTCGAAGGATCAGCAATAAAGAACACTAACAAAGTGCAACAAAAATGACTTCCCAACAGTAGATGTACTTGAAAGGAAATAAACAGTTGAAAATTTGATGAAGTAAAAAGTATCATAAATTTGATTGGTGGCACATATTTGATATAAATAAAGATGTTGTAAGTGGTATTTAAGCCGGAAGATAATTGCTTTGACGATATTGTAATACTTAAATCTTTGCTTCATAGTTTTCTTTCGATATTATTTAATTGATGTCGGTAAACAACGAATGTTTTGCCGTTTATTGTACAGATATTTTCAAATTTTTTTTTTTACTGCCAACGCTTTCTGGATATGAACTTCAAATGCATAAGGAAGTGAGATCGACATGAACAAAGAATATTTCGATAGTAATATTATACTGTAACTTTTTGGCATTTTTGTTGCTTTCCTTCTATCCAGTGGTTATTGTCGTTATTGTTGTATTAGTATTAGTACTTGCGCAATAAAGCTTAATTACGCAAGTTTGAGACTGAGACAACCATCAACACAAAGTCCTCCCATCAAAAGTGAGCACGCAACACGATGTTTGTTGCAGTACTAAATTCGAAATGCTTTTTTGAAAAAGACGGATCTTAATTAAAAGAAAAGGCTCTGGTCTCAATTATCGATAACTCAAATTCCAAACCTTTAACGATTTTTGACAGTTTAAAGGAGTGATTAGCTCCGATACGCATATGTAGTAAATATTGAAAAAAAATTCTTTTTTTTTTGATTAGAACCGTTCAGAAAACAGTGGATAGGTAATACAGCAGTCAAAAATTATAGAATTTAATAAATTGTTGAATAAAACAACAAATGATAAGCAAGTAAACAAAAAAACAATGAAACGTATTAAATTTGAAGAATTTTGAAAGATTAGTCTTCAAATGATAACAAAATGATTTGGTGAACAAAACTTGTTAACAATTCCCTTAAGAATCACATACTGAAAAGTAACATATATTGTAATGTAAGTCCAGAAGTATTATGTTTATCGATTTCTAATGTTCCAAAGACAGCCATTTATTTTTTTAGGTTATGATATCACTTGAATTTATCTTACTTTAATTCAACTTTTCATAATGCATTTTTGTAAAGTATTTGGACAGATGATGTTGGAGGCTCGTAAATCAATCAGTACATTTCTCGGACATATGGACACTCAATTCTTGTCGATAATTAATCCATCAAAATTGTTCGATTACCGTAATTCGACAAATTATGTGTTGCAAAATCGGTTAGCGATCGCACTGTTGTGAAGTATCTCCTGTGAATGAAGTCTTGCGGTTGAACTGCCTGTAAAGGTACAAACCTTTTGCACAAACGCTTTTCGATAGGAGGACCTTGTTTTTCTGCTTTTCTCAGCCTCAGTTCGGATTTAGGGAATTAATTTTTATTGGGCAAGTACTGATACAATATAACAAAAAGTAACAATAAATGAGTGAAACGGTGGGGAGAATTAATCGAAAGCGCTTTAACAAATAATAATGAAATAAAAGGGAAAAGTGAAGAGCAAAAACAAACTGTCGAAGGATGATATAAAAGGATTGATAAAAAAGGATAAAGCTTTTTAGTAGACGTCACATTTTATAGTGGAGATAAGCAGGTTTGGCTTACAACATTTCAACATGACCTTTGGACATCAAGCAGAGGATGAGATATCAAAGGTTACAATATTCTGGCTTCGTTATAAGTGAGAGGTTCCTTAGGATGTGAGGACGGTGTATAATTTTGGACAAAGAATTTATCAAATCATTTGTTTCATAAATACTTTAATTTGAAACAAGTGATACTAGAAAATCGCATTGTGACTCGGAAATTTTTTGACATTCCCGACTAAGAAGAAGATTGCCTTCAAGAGTTTTAGTGCTAGAAGTATTGCATTTGTTTAATTGCTCATTGGAATTTTGTGTTGTTTTTGTGGTTATTGGAGCAGTTTCCCGTTCTCTATTTTCTGGTAAACAATTTTCAGTGAACAGTTGTACAATTTCCATGAGGATAGCTATTACTTCTCCTTGGGTGGGAATTTTAGTACATGATGGACAAAAAATGGTCTTAACCAAATCAATTTTCATTGCGAATATTCGCATGTTGGTTCGAGCAATCTTGGTTGATTTCGGATTGTGTTCTATGATTCCATTATAATTCCATTTGTCAGGAACGTTGATTTGGATGCCGGATATCTTGCACCTTTCTTGTAATGTTTTTGCCCGCTAGTACAAACCATTAGGTTTCCAAAAGCTGACGGTTGAATTTCCGAACTTTCTTCAGCGGTTATTTTTAAGGTATATAGTGCCTTTATTGAGCTAGTGAGAAGTTTCCCGTCGGACATCTCTACTAATGCGCTTCTTTGTCACTGCATTTCTACATTCCTTGTGTTACTTTATCCTTAGCACTTTCCACAAACCTCAAGGCTTTTCTCGTTCATCTACTAATACGATTTCATGTTGTCTTGGTTGACGATCCTTCTTGCTTTTAGGATTTTCGTGTTCCTTTTGAGTTTTTTCCCTGAGACTCGCTAAGTACTCCAGCTTTCATATTTCCCAAAATATATCGAGCTCTTTGAATGCTCCCAACCAGTATTTAATTATCCGTTTTCTCGTATCAAGGTTTCCTAGTTTGAATTCGTCCTGAATGTCATTACCAGTTGGGATAATTAAGGAATCATAAGAAATTGATCAGGCGTAGTATCACCTTACAGTTATCGGAGTTCGCATAAGTCAGCGGCCTTGTATTCAATGCACTTTCGATTTCT
This sequence comes from Mansonella perstans, assembly GCA_037074765.1. Classification (NCBI taxonomy): domain Eukaryota; kingdom Metazoa; phylum Nematoda; class Chromadorea; order Rhabditida; family Onchocercidae; genus Mansonella; species Mansonella perstans. The sequence goes on from JBAMDO010000135.1 coordinate 121,129, forward strand.
ACATATCAACGTTATGAGTTTCCTTCCGCATAACAGTTTTCGTCTAATATCTCTTCTCATAGCCTTCTTCGTTAGTCTTATCAGCTGTCCATGAAGTCCAACATTCCAAATGACTCTCGATATTGCATTTTCCCAAACCATTCTTCTCTATGCGAGGAATTTATCTATCCAGTCACTCCTTTAAAAAATTTTTCTTTCTGAACAAAGAAAATTTTTCACGACACCCATTTGGCTAATGTAAAATCCTCCGATTAGTCGCTTCATTTCTGGCGATATCAGTTGTATCCATGCTATCTTATCCTTTGTTGTGACTTTAATAAATTTAAGAACCTAAATGGTGGTTCTTATAAGTCTGGACCATTTGCTGAACAGATTAGCATCTATAAGTGAAAACTGTATTACCACACTTGCTTGAGAGATATCTTTTGCAACGATTCGTTCTTTTTTGTTTTCAAATTATTCTGTTGACTGATGTTCCCATTGAGGCCATTCGCTTTTTGGTCCCGTCAACCACGATGGCCCTAATATAAACTACACAAACTATGTTTGTATAGTCTATACTTTGCGGGAGAAAATCCTTCGGTTGAAATATCGGTTGAATTATCTTCATTTGGTACATATCGAAAGGAAAAATTTACCTTTCGTTTTCTTCTATCCAGTTTTGTATAAATTTAGATAACTTTGATCGATTTTATAACCAATGTAATGCGCATTTCGAATCCTATTAGGATTTTTTCCAAATCTAACTGCTTTATAACAAAATTTATAACAAAAATAACAAAATTTCATATCTCATTTACATCCCGAATTCCTCAGATTAATGTATAAATTCTATCCATTATCAGTGATAGAGGGGCTGGGTAAAGATATACTACCGGATAATAATAAAAAATACTAATTCTTTTTCTTTTCGATTTTCTTTCCAACCGGATCTAGAGTAACGGTCACTTGATTGTTGATATGTTCAATGAATGAGTACATTTGAGAGTTTTTTATTTGAACATCAATGAAAATCTCAACCAATCAAAAAGCATTTTGATTAACAAAATTCATTTTTGGAATATTTCATCGTAAAACTTATTGCACTGATCGCAGCTTGCAATGGATTTTGTAATGAAATATTTAGAAATTTTTCTGTTTTTCAAAAGTATAGGTAAATGAGAAAAACACATACATCGTAGATCTTTTCAAAATTAGAGAGGGATCCATCGAATTTTCTGTGAGAAATTGTATCGAATTTTTGTTGTTAGAATACAGAAACATAATATATAACTGGTGCTTAACAAATCCATCCCTATCGATGTCCGAAAATGATATCAAACACATGAGATACTTATGGAAGATCATTTGTTGCAAGAGTAAGCACCTTAGTAGCTGCTTCACGGTTCGTTTTGGTTAATTGTGACAACTTGGCCGTGTATCATAACGATCCTTGGTTTCAGCGTCGCTCTGATTGTGTCTTTGTTGTTGTTTATCCAAGTGATGCTGGGAATTTTTGTTGCACTTCCTTGATTCTGTTTTGTTTCGGTATTGCCTTATTTATGTTATGGTTATTGAAAAGAAATTTGCGAATATTCTTTGCCGCATTCTTAGAGATATCCTTTACTTCGCGATATTGATTTCCCTTGTTCCATTTGCTGGAAAAATGACATTATTCACATAAATTCTTTCTAGCGCTGCTTGGCTTCCGATTGTCTCTAGATGGTGATTGAGTGTTGCTACTAGCAAAAATAGTCAGTCAGATCTCCCGATTAGAAAATACACATTTTTTGGGACTATTTCCATGATATGCTTCTGGAAATTAATACATTGCCCAGCTGATCACTTCTTACTGCTAGCTTTTGAAACTATTTCATTTTTAGTTTTAAATTAGTGACAAATTGGTCAATTAAAGGTTTTACATATTCATATCGCAGTTAAGTTAATTATAATCCCTGCAAATCGAATAAAACACTTTAAATCGCTATCAGCAGCAATTGATTGTGACGACAACTAGATAGTCGTAAAACAATTAGAATTCTTCAAATTTCAAACTTAATAGTTAACTTACTGTCTGGTGAAAGAGCAACATAAAACTAAACAATATCACCAAATTTATCAGCTCATATCTAAGATACTTGAAGATGAGGGAAATTTATTGAAATTTATAAAAGAAATAAAAGTTTTGAAAAGTGAAATGAAGTGTTGTTAGCAGTTATTTCAGTAAATTATTTAATTTTTTTTATTCAAAAAAACAAAGAAACTCGATAACTATATTTACTGATCAACTGATTTTTAAATTAATTTCATTTTTCTTTGTATAAATTTGTTACTAATATTGAAATAAATCTAAATGCTTAAAAAGCTAATTTAAAAACGTTAATTTTTCTTGTATATTTGAATGTAAAATTTGCATGATTTTTAGAATTTTATATCAAATAATTAATGGTTACTGGGAAAATTCTATAAATAAAAAAAATTATGTACGATAATTTTACACGTTATTCGAGTTGTTGTCCACAACAACGCGGCATGAAAATGCATGTGATTTCATTGCTACGCTCGAAAATTGACGAATCTATGACCATCATCTAGACTGATCAATTTGTAAAAGCATTTGTTTTTTGGCATCTGATATTTAGTTGAATATATAAATGATATGAATGAAATACGTAGATGGCAACTGATGATGGAAATACAACATAAAATTTTTTTTAATTTGGAGAAAAAACGAGCATTTACAAAATTCCTGTGGTTTTTGTAATGATCAGTTGTTTTTAGCATTACATTTCCATTTAGTGCTTTGAAATATTTTGAAGATGCAAAATAACAATTAAAACATCAATTAGTTCTTTGAATTTGACTTTTATAAATGCAAAAGTTAAGTTTGGTCAGTAATAATTAAAAATCTTTTTAAAAAAAATTGGATTCAAATGATAGAGTGCTAAAGTTATAATAACGAATTAGCTGAATATCATGGAAATTTTCCGCAATAAAAAGGAAAATTCCGGAAGATTTTCTAATTTGATATCATTCTGCCTCTCAAAAAATGATACGAACTGAGACACGGTAATTTCTCGAAAACTGTCAACTATGAAGACGACAAGCAAAGGGCTCAATTGCTGATGCAGAAAAATTCAAACGAATTTACTGGACAAATAATGAAAACATAATTTTGAAAAAAAAAAAAAAAAAAAAAACTTCTGCAATTTAACAAATAATTCTTACATTAGAAGAGTGTTGTCTTATTGCACTAGTAACTTGTTATTCTAGCAAACTGATTTCACTTCCTCTATTACATAAATATAATATGTATGAAAATGTTAGCACAATGTATTTTTCTTTTTTTCCACTATACGATTTTTAATCTATCTTTTGACTTGTTTAATAACCTCATTTTTGAGAGATGATGATTGCTTTTTTTCCGGCAAACTTTTTCTAATAATTAAAAGTTTTTTTTGAAATTTCAGAAACACAGAGCTGAAATAGAGGCAATTGTTTTGTCAACATATGTTAATAATTAACTTTGTATTTCGTTTTTGCATGTATGCGTGCTGCTGAATGCGTGAACGCTGTTGCAAAGTTTGATTGTTCTTAAAATTTAAGCTTTATTAACCTTTTATTAGGTTATTTTGCCTGTAGTTTGTGTGAGAAAAGTAATAATTAAATAATTTTTCATTTAAAATTATTCAACTAAGAGTGTTTAGTGAAAGTATCGATTGATTGAAAAAAAAATTTCACTTAAATAAGTATTTCAATGTCTTAATGAAATGAATTATTTAATTTTATTCATATATAGTTTAAATGACTTAGTGCTTCTTTCATTGTTTCGTAGTTTTCTTTTTGTGCAAATTTTATGAAAATTTAATCATGATTTATTCTTCGCATTAGTTGCATGCACATAGATTCATGTGGAAATGAATTACCGTAATCGAGAAAAGTGCTTTGATACATTTCGCAATTTTTTTAAAATGTTTTTTGTGCAAAAAAAGTGAATTGAATTGAAATGTAACCATTTATCATTGATATGCTTGGTACTGGTAATTTCTCGAAAACTGTCAACTATGAAGACGACAACAAATTAGCTCAATTGTTGATGCAGAAAAATTCAACTGAATTTGCTGAGCGGTTATTTTTATCAATATTTGCTGATAAATCATTAATTTAATAGTAAGTATCATTACTTGTTGTAGGCACAAGTAATTACATTCAAAGTGGGAGTTAATACTAAAAACTGATCAAAATAATGTATGTTATTGCCTTCTTATCAGTATTAAAATATTTGTTTGCTGCAAATTTCTTGTCATGTATTGAATAAAAAAAATTTGCAGACGAATAAAATATGGCAAGCATTTGGTTTTTTTTTTTAAATAATTGAAAACCAAAAAGTTGGTAGTTGAAAGTTGAAAATTTAATCATTCATTAGCAAAAATACTTGGAGATTTACTTTCATTGCGTTGAATATTAATAAAGTTTCCAATAAACTATGAAATACTGCATTTCATTTGCAATCTAAAAATCGTGCAGAGAATTTTACTAAACTATTATTGATTAAACAGTGTTAAAAGAATTAATTAGTAGCAATGAGTGGATAGCCAAATAAATTAACTGATTGCTTTTGTATGTAGATGCAAATACTGTGACAATATGATTGTCACAAAATGCAGACAATTTTGAAGATAGTGTATGTTGATTCCTGATTTCTGAAAGACTACAGAAATTGCTTTATATTTGCCAATCATTCAATAATTATTAATATTCTCGTTGCAATCATAATTAAATTTGAGCAAAACAGTACCATAAAATGTATTATTTGTTCAAATAAACAAATATATCTTTTTTTCATACCATAATAATTTAATTAATTGTTTTAAAAAGTTGCAGGCAAATGTTAGTATCTCGATATGCATCATTTGTTATTCTTGGTCTTATAGTATTGTTTATTATTATTACTTACATTCAACATGTCTGCATGAAATACGAAATACGCATTCCTTCCAGACATATGAAGCGTCAAGTGCTTACAGTATGCTTACTAACATACAATTTTAATGTCATTTAAAATTTTATGAATTAAGCTTACGCATAATTTCAGGTTGAAGAATGCATCTAACATAAGAAATATGGCAAAAAAGGAACTATGATAATTCGCTATTTTTTCAAATTTATGTAATATTGATAACGTCATTAGCTTGTGATATTATAAATTTTAATTTCATTAATTCATAAAATTCTGTAAGATCAATCAAAAAAATTCATTTTGTTCAAATTTTTTTTCCTTATTTGCTTGAAATAATATTTATCGATATAAAGTGAAATAATAATTGATGTAATCTTTTTGCTGTAATTGTCCAACGTATTAAATTTCAAATCAGTTTGAAAAAATAAAAAATGATCAATTGTAATATTTTGAAATATCAAAGCCATCCGCAGATTTTTTAGACTTGGAGCTTTTTTTCTACTAGCAAATTTGGTGTAAAAATTATCAACAATTTGAATGAACGGAAGAATGAAATTGAAATGGAATTTTCCGTTCGAAAGTTAAAAATGAACGATTTAAGGAAATTCTTGAACAGCGCCTAAATTTTAGTTTCTTTTTCTTAATTGAAAAAGTGTAGTGTACATTGAAATGGATGAATCCATAATGTATCACAAATAAATCCATAGTGCCATAATTAATTATTACGTTTTTTTTTAAACTTGGAATGCTTGTCATTAAAATACTTTCCGCTCTCACTCAATCTTTTGATTATCATATAGCAAAGCTATTCTTCAGAGATAACTTTTTGTTACTGAACGGTAAATTGAAATCTAAGAACATAATGTTGCCTATTGACAAAAAAAAAATTTATTTGATAATACTAGCTATTTAATTACCAAAATTATCAAATAATCAATAAATGTTGAAATTTTGAAAATAGCTGAAATGCCATTCAAATCGAATTGTGCCAAATAATCTGCTTATTAAAGATAATCAATAATGAGTTTGTCTGCACTAATAATTAGGACAATGGTCTTTTTTAAGCGTTTGTTTTAATTTGGCATCTCATAGAGCTTTAGTTTCAATATTCAGTGAGAAATTGTTTTTCAAAGTTAAAAAAAAGAAATTAAATTAATGAAGCACATAGTGCTGATCATTACAATAAAAATTATATGGGATTGAGGGAAAAATAAAATCAGAAAACGGTAAAATATAAGATTTCAACAATGGATTTGTTACTTTACGATGCTAGGAGTTTTAAACTAATTTCCGTATGAATTAATTTAGGAACTCATAAATTTTAATATTTATGAATTTTACCTTTAATTACTATGAAGTGCTGAAGTCTCTAAAGTTATATGACATTATTAAGTATTTTGATCATCATAAGACTATTGGAAATGATGCAATTAAAATAATGGGTGAATAGTGGTTAGTTTCATAAATTAATGATGGTAAATACTTTAGTCATTTGGGAAATTCATGGTTATAATTACGATATCATCATATATTATTTCACATTATTTTATTAAGCTTACTGAACGGTTCTTTTAAATTAAATGGCTAGAAATAGATTAGCAATAATTGTAAATATATAAATTATTGCTAACCTAACTCTATCTATATATGCATGCAACTTTTGCGCTCATGATTTGAGCGCAGAAAAGCGGGCTGAAATTTAATTTGAAAACTAAAGTCTTTTATTTCTGATTTATTTGGAAGAAAAAAATATGAATTGAAAAAAAATGCAAAAAATTAATGAGTTTTTAATTCGTCAAATATTGGAAGAATTGTGAAAATTCTTTTTTATTGCTATAAAAATGAATCCGATTTTTGATAATTTTATTATTTTCAATTCACACAAACCCACATCATGAATTGATATATTACTATCCTAAGTTTTTGCAATGATATTTTATCAGTTATTGTAACTGAAATCATAACTTACATTTACATAAGATACTGATAAAATTCAAAACTCAAATCCCATTTTGAATATGAAATTAAAATAGTAAAGTTTGAAACTGAGCCTAATTTCAAATTTCACTGTAATATCAGTGCGACTATTGTGATTGAAACTGTTGCAGTATTTTTCGGATCAGAAATAGTCTTTTTGCTTATACCCTGTAATAAAATGAATGTATTTGTTTACATTTGAACCAACAAGGTTACAATCGTCAAGGTTATAGCTCTTTTCACCCGCTTATTCGATCAATTTGAGTTCATACCACTCGACCGCTTTTCTTGAAATAAGAGCCCTTTCGCAGAATCCAATCGGATGGATGAAATTTCATTCTGCAAGTTTTGAAATTCTCGGATTATGCAAATGAAATGTTTTACCATTTCAATGTGCTATTATCTTCGCTTGCAATATTCATCGTTTACTAATAAATCCGTGGCGACTCTATGGTTTTCATTTTTACGTAAAAGGTTAAGGTCCAAAGAGCAATGAAAATCCAAGGAGATTCATAGAAAACACTGGAAAAGGTACACCGCAAATAATATTATTGTTTTTCTTGCATGATTCTTTCCCTCTGTGTATTCATCGATTGTAAATAAATTATGAGCACCATTCAAAAAGGTGCTATTGCTATTAATTGCATTCAAAGGTTAATCAATAGCGATACGCTAATTAATCTGTGAGAGGTTTAATAAGGTTAAAATATTTTTATTCAGTGATGCGTTAAAATTAATTTTCAATTCCTAAACTAATTACTGATTGCTCACATTCATTGCGATCACTCTTTTAGTGATGCGATCTCTCTTTTACTGATCAATCATTTTCAGAATTTTACCATTTTTGCCATCTATTTCCATTTTTAATGGATCTTTTTAAATTTTCCTTAAAATATTTTGAAGACACCTTTTGTTCTAAAAAATTTATGCAAGTTATCTAAAGTATATCAGAATATCAAAAGTACCGTAGTTCATTTCATTTTTACTGAAATTTAAAAAGAAAAACTTAAATGATAATTATAGATATGTTCGTTATTATTCATTATTATTTAGCGTAGCAACAAAAGCAGCATTTAATTTCAAGATAATATGCAGTTGTAGTATCCATCATCTAAAAACATGGTAACCAATGAATCTATTGGTGGTGGTCGCTAAGGACTGAGGTGTAATAATTTACTTTCAATCCCTGTCTGTCTGTCTCTTATATCCAAATGTCCTCATCGTGCCCTCATTCATCCTAACAATGAATGACCAGTATTCATATACATACAATACATTATCGGGTTTTGAGTAAATGAACCATTCGTCAAGATTTATTTCCCAGATTCATATGGGCGATCGGTGACAATGCACAATTGTTGGCCTTGTTAAATAAAGCACTCATCATTTTCACTTTTTTTTCTAAAAGGTTTAACTGGTACAGCACAAAAATCATTCCGAATTTATTCTCATATGTATATATGAGAAATGAAATAAATTGTTTGATTTTCAATTTTGACTAAAAATATTTTTCCTTCTGACTTTTTGCAATCATTTAACAATTTTTTCATTATATATTGCAACCATTCCATTTTCAAATTCTTATTTAACTTACGGTTTTATTTTTTCAAAATTTTTCGATAATTTTATATTCTTCGCTTTTTATAATCAAGTTAATAAAGTTCGACTTTTTTCTTTGTCTAGAACTTCATTAAAACATTCAAATAAATTCAATTTCATTTAAACGAATTCGAATAAATTGGAAATAAAACAATTACGATTTTTGATGATACGAAATGATTATTCATTTATTGAAATTTCTAAAAAATATGTCCACATTACTGTAATTGTTTTAATACCATTTTTTGTTTACCTCAAATGATAGAATAATTTTCCTAATTTACAAAAATTGTTGCTAATGTAATTATCTACTGAAAATTGCAAAGTAATACTAAATTACATAGAAAATGAAAAAACTCAATATAAGTACTTATTAAAAATTTAAATAAAAAAATAATATTGAAAAATATTTTTAAATTAGCGATATTTTGGTCGGAAAAACCTTATCAAACGAAAAATGAAAAGCGTTAATAAACAGGTGTCACCATAATTACCTGTACATAGTTTATGAGCTTCCCATATTTATACCATTTCATTATTCATTAATTTTTATTTTCATTTTTGAACCTTTTCTTTTTCAATTTTTATGAAACAAAAAAAAATTATTCCTATTGCGGAAGAATAATTAAAATGGTGTGATTAGAATATAAAATAATTGCCGATAACATAAAATAATTAGCAATAATCTACTTTTATTATTTAATCTCTTCTCCTTTTTTTTTGTTTTGTAATATTTTTGTGTTGTTCATAACTTCATATGTAATTTATTTACATTTGAACGATGTGTTTGGTAATTTGCAATGTTCCATTTCAATTTCTAAATTATCGAAATATTTCAGAGTGACAAAGTTATGGTACCAGTAAAGGCGCTGCTGATCTTATTTATACTAGCAAATGTCATCAATGCCGAAGGTTTTGGTATGTAAAAAAGTTATACAGCTATATTTGATTTTATACATATTTGAGAAATTCCATCGTTAGATTTTTTAGCTTTTAGTGAAAAAAAAAATTGATACAAGGAAATTTAAATTCCTATCGGAATTCTTCACTGAACAAAATTTCAAATTGATCTTTAGCGTGAACTTCGGCTGAACTTCGATTTAATTGAATTTGCAGTGCTGGATTTATATGATTATTTTTAAAATTGAACCAATAAATAAATTCTCACATTTTATGAATAAGCCAAACTTAATGAATATTTTAATTAAACTCAATCTTATCCTTAACATTATTGAAATAAATTATTCATGCATCAATAATTTATTAATGCTACATTGAACTGATAAATTGCGTAATTTGCAGTTGGGAAAATCTTATTGTCTTCTACAGTTCATTCAATCAATATAACATTTTTGGTAATAAGTAATATTCATCTACATTTCTAACAGTAAATTACTGTTTACATCAAATTCACCTAAGCATTATTTTATTAATTCAATTCCAAATTTATTTGGTCAATTTCATATTAGCGATGTTTCAGTTGAAGAAGTTTCCTGTACCGCTGATGCTATAAATGTTGTTTTAAATAAGACCGATCCAGATGTTCAGCGCTGGATATCAGATCCAAAAGCTCAACCAGTTGCTTATGTTTATGAGCATAAAGCTCGTCCACCATGCGGTACAGCAATGAAAAAAGGAAATTTGATTAATTATAACTTTACAATTCCATATGGCAATCATTGTGATGTACATTTAACTGATTTGGTTTGTTGTATATTCCTTTTTGGATTATGAAAATGTTTTCAGATTTAAAAAATTATGCCTGAACATTGTTAGTTTTGAAATGGAACATTTATTTCTTTATATCATTTGCACAATATATAATTTTGAAATTCTTTCATTTCTTATTTCGGCTGAAAAACGATAACTTGCTATTTTTGACATTGTTCTAGTTTAAAAAAACTTTCAGCTTTAGCAATTAAATGAAATAACAATACAAATAACTAAATATCTTTTATAATTTAAAAATTTTTAATTTGTAAAAGAAAATTCAATTTTTTCATAGTTTTAAAACCAAAATCTTCCTAGTTTTCTTTTTTACATTGTTTTATTTCGGATTTAAAAAAAATCCTTTTTTTCAAAATTTTTAGGAACCAAATTATCGTAATGCTGAGACGACAATAGCTCTTGAAGATAATGCTGATACTGCGCCATCGAAAACAATACGCGTTAATCATGTATTCTGTTTATATACCAGAAGTGTTCAAACTATAAGATTTAATGATATATCAAGGTTATTTTGAATATAAAATTTGCTTCAATTCAGTGATTTCATTCTTATCATCAAAATTTATCATTGTAATACAATTAATAATAGTTTGGAAAAGTCAATTCAATCCTAAAAATTCTATCTTAAAATCTTTGTGAAGGAAATGAAATTCCAGTAAGTCAGTAATTTGCATTACAGTGGTCATCAAGTGGTTGCATCAACTGGTGGAAAACCAAAGCCCAAAGTTGAAATGATCTTTCGTAGCATTGATGGGCGACCTCTACGAGCTGCTAAATTTGGTGATATTGTTGAATTTTATGTTGCTCTTTCACCGGACAGTAAGTTAACAATTAAGTTTAAAATCTGACGAATTCTAATTGTTTGTGCGATTATCCAATTAATATTGTTAATACAAATTAATTGTTGCTGGTAATGATTTGAAGTACTTTATTCAATTTACAAACAATATAATTAATTTAACTACAGTATGATTATGTAAGACTATTAATTGGCACCAATTTATCAATTTAAAACTAAGAATGAAATAGTTTTAAGAGCTAGCAGTAAGAAGTGATCAGCTGTTCAATGTAGTAATTTCCAGAAGCATATCATGGAATTAGTCCTAAAGAATGCATGTTTTCTGATCGAGAGGATATGTCATCACCTGATGCTAAACATTTAACATTTGTCCAAAGCAGGTTAATCAGGTTTTGACAGATATGAATTTTTAATTTAGCCAATAATAAATTATTGTGTTAATCTTTGGTTATTTATACAAATGCATATCCAACGATTAACAAGTTTTAGTTAGTTTTATTCATTGTAATAATAATTGGAAAAATTTATTATATAAATTCGGTTCTACGATTTTTTAGTTGTCCAGTAGACGAAATGAGTGAAATCATTGATCCGCTGTCAAATGTCAACGAAGAGGTGTATTTTTCAAAATTTAAAACATTCCGTTTTGGCAATCAATCGACAGTATTTGCTCATTGTACCGTCCAAGTTTGTCTCACTACCGCAGAATGTGCACAGGTATTAAAATTTTTGCATTATTTTCTACTGAAATATTAAATTAATCTTGCTTATACTTTTTCTGAACTGCAATTTAGTGTTTCGGAAAAGTGCTTCGTTTTGACTGAGATTCAAAAATTAATTGGAATGTGATTTTGAAAAAGTTAAACAAACTTTAGCATAATTGAAATATTCATATGATCGAAGTGCTTATTAATACTGTTTTAAAAAAAGAATCATGCAAAGATTCTCCAACTTAATTAACTTTTTTTTTGAAAAAAAAAATTCTGGATTATAAAATTACCAAAAAAAAAATTCCTTCTATTAAATTGGATAAAAAATTAAATCATATTAAATTGTATTATTTTTTGATAGACAATAAATTTTTTATTTTATTCTACTGAAACATTAATTTCATCATAGAAATGTTTCAAACGAATCAGCAATTCCAATTTAACTGCTGAGCGATTACGTTTTCGACATAGACGTCAATTAGACAATAATTATGATGCTATGATGACTCGTAAGCAAAATGGTTTCAATGAAATTTCATTAACACGACCATTGACTATATTGGATGATATAGAAAACGTTGAAGGTTGTAGTACTTTTTTCTTTCTTTCTCTTTCTCTTTCTCTCTCTTTTTGTTCCGCAAAGTGTTATCTCATACAATCTGACAAATATTCACTGTCTTCGAATTCGAAAATGTCAAAATGTGATCTTTTGCGTATTGAATGGTTTCTACTACGGCATTAAATTATTTAAGAATGAAATTATCGTTTATTAATTGAAATATTTGTTTTCGATATTTCTTTTCAGTAACTGATAAGAAGGTGGAACAATGTCTTATTAACAATGCTATCGTACCATTACCAATCATTATCCTTATCTTATCTCTTTCAATCTTATCAATTATTTGCCTCATTGGATTGACATTTACTCTAAGACGATTGGCCACTTACAGAAAACTTGCTCCATACAGTTTTGGCATATACAGGTAAGTAATATTGATGAAACAGATTTCGATTTGTTATAGTTACTCTAAATATCATTCAGAATGCCACCAATTAAAATTTTTAATTTTGATTATTAAAAATTAATTTATAAAACAGCTATAAGTTGTCATTCAAAAATAGAAAAGAAAACATAAAGGTAAACAATTTCTTTATTTTTCCTTTGTTTTGTATCTTATAAAGTTAAAATGTAGTGTTAACTGTTATTGCTATTGCATTTCGCATCAGGAATCATGAAAATCTAATCGGAGAAGGGAAAAATGTAAAAATAATCCAAAACTAAAATCTTCATCTTGAATAAATGCCGAAACATCGTATAATTCTAATGTTAAAGTTTTACTGTGAAAAAAAGCTCCTGAAGTGAAGTTATTCTTAATTATAAACTATCTTAATTAGGTCTAAATCATTTGATTGCTTCTGCAGTTCTTATTCTGGACCAACAGTGCCGCTTCCAATACGTTCGCTAACCGATTCTGCAGCACGTAATTTGTCAAATAACGGTAATCGAACAACTTGGATGGATCAATTATCAACGAGAACTGAGTATCCGTATGTCCGAGAAATGTACTGATTGATTTATAAGCTCCAACACCATCACCTATCCAAATTCTTTACAAAAATGTATTATGAAAATTGAATGAAGTAAGATAAATTCAAGTGATATCATAATCTAAAATAGAGATTGTCTTTTGCATCAGAAATCAATAATCATGATACTTTTTGACTCAGTATTGCATTACAATATGTATTACTTTCCATTTTAGATATACTGATATGATCCTTAAGGAAATTGTTAATTAGTTTTGCTTACCAAATCATTTTGTTATCGTTTGAAAATTAATCTTTCAAAATTCTTCAAATTTAATCTATTAAATTGTTTTTTTTGTTCATTTGCTTATCATTTGCTGTGTTTATTCATTATCAGTTCCTTAAATTTTATAATTATCGACTGTTTTATTACCTGTTCCTGTTTTCTGGAAGTTTCCTAAATCAGAAAAAAAATTTTTTTTAATATTAACTATCGCATTTGCCAATTTTTTTTAATATTTACTATCGCATTTGCCTTGAGCAACATCCCATTGCAGCTTTCAAAGTAAAAATTTCCCTGCAACGTATCGGAGCCAATCACTCCTTTAAACTTCAAAAATCGTTAAAGGTCAGGAATTTGAGTCACTGATAATTGAGATCAGAAGCGTTTTCTTTTTCCACTACAGTCTTTTTCGAAAAAAGCATTTCGAGTTTTGCATTGCATGGTCCCTACCTTTGAATGATAAAACTTCCTGACTTAGTTGCAATAATCATTTTCAAATCAATGAAAAACATTATAAAACTGGCATTTTTACAGCTAAATTACATCTGCTGTAAAATATCTCCTGCAGAAGAAGTCTTGTCGTTGAACTATGTATGAAGGCACAAACCTTTTATTGCTTACTCACTTTCAAAGGAAGGACTTTATATTGATGGTTGTTTCAGTCTCAAACTTCGGTAATTAAACTTCATTGCGTAAGTACTAATACAATGGAACAATCTAATACAAAATTACGATAATAAAACTGAGCGAAACGGTGCGAAGAATTAATGGAGAGTACATTAACAAATGATGATGAAAAAAAATAAAGTGAAGAGCAAAAAGAAGCTGTCGAAGGATGATGTAGAAGGATTGCTGACAAAAGACTGAGTTTTTGGATAGATAGCGGAAATAAATAGGTTTGGCTACAACATTCCAGCATGACCTTTGGGTATAAGCAGAGGATAATTATTTTAACTTTTCTTGACAGTCGTATGTAGGGCGTTAAAGACCAAAAGTTATAATATTCCGATATAAATTGACTTGATTATAAGTGAGAGCGTTCCTTACAATGTGCTGACGATGTATAATTTTGGACAAAGGATTTATCAAAGCATTTGTTTCATAAGCATTTTAATTTAAAACAACTGATACTAGAAAGATTACCTTAGGAGTTATTGTTATAGTATTGCATTTTTAATTGATTGTTGGAATTTTGTGCTCTTTTTGTGATTACTAGAGCAGTTTCCCGTTCTCTATTTTCTGGTAAACAATTTTCAGTGAACAGTTGTACAATTTCCATGAGGATATCCATTACTTCTCTTTGAATGGGAATTTTAATAGACGGTGAACAAAAAATGGATCTAACCAAATCAATTTCCATTGTGGATATTCGCATGTTGGTTCGAGCAATCTTGGTTGATTTCATATTATGTTCCATGATTCCATCAAAACAATTCCAATGATAAGGAGCGTTGAATTGGAGGTTGGGTATTCGTTTGCACTTTTCTTGTGATGTTGCTTGCACCATAGTACAAAAATTAGAATCATTAAGATTTGGCTTTGTATTACTGAGTTTAACTTACTGGTGTTTTGAATTCGTCGCTGAGTAGCATTCCTAGTTCTTGAGGCTATAAGATTGCATTTCAATGGGATGGTATATCGTGCAGAATACTTTTATCTGATTCTTAATCAATTTTAGTACCAGTGTTGATCGGATGCAAGCAAATTATTCGTTAATACGATTTAGTCGTTTTTCTTACTCTTGTGCTCGACGCAATGACACAGATCTGAAGTCCCAGGTAATTCAGTCTACAGGTTCTTCTTGTTGATCTGATTTATCCATTAGATTTCCAGAAGCTGTCGGTTGAATTCCCGAATTTTCTTCAGCACTTACTTCTAAGGAGTATAGTGCATCTATTACACATTTGATTTGCTGAACCGACCCCCACCTATATGTGAAAAGTGTATTATCGCGCTTGGATGAGAGGCAACATTTGCAACGATTCGTCTTTTTTGTTTTCAAATTCTTCTGTTCACTGATATTCCCATTTGGGCCATCCGCTTTCAGGTCATGTTAACCACATGGGGGTTCTTCTTACTACAGCTTGTGTTGTCCAAGCTTTGCGGGAGAAAGTTCTTTAGTTGCTATATTAACTGAATTATCTTCATATCGAAAGGAAAGATTTACCTTTCGTATTTCTACCCGGTTGTATGAATTTAGGTAGTATTTTTGATCGATTTTGTATCCAGTGTAACTCGCATTTCGAATCATACTACAACACAACTGGGATTTTTTCAAATCCAATTGCTAGCAGTTTCAACTATGGTGTATTCACATCTTTGATTGGAGCAGTTCTTGGTTTGGTGAAGAGCATTTTGTAATTTCTTTCGTTGATATATTTGTTTAAAATGTATACCGTCGCTGAATACACAATGCGTTCGTGAAATCTAAGAGCCTGTGGCTAGCTTTGGTATCTCGATAATATCCGCGAGCCATTTCTTTGTCAGAGATCACATGCTTTAATGTAATCATCAAGGACTTGATCCCAAGAATGGTCTCTTTCCCATAAGCTTTGGAAAATAATTTGAATTGGATCATTGCATGGACCAAAAATCCTAAAAGATTGTATTGCGAAGCAACGAATGGCAAGACATTTCTTTCAGTGAGTGTCACAATTAATCAAAAGGAACCGTTAAGCAACCGCTGTTATTTTTATTACCGTGCATATTCTTGCAACAAATGTATCTGATGTCATTTTATATCACTTATATTCTTGCAACAATATCTCATGTCATATCATTTATATTCTTGCAACAAATGGCCTCATACCATTTTATATCATTTTCGAACATTGTTAGGGATGGATTTGTTAAACACTAGTTATATATTATATTTTTGCATTCAAACTATACTATCTCAGTCCTTGGCCAAGAGCAAAAACTGGCTGTGTCCTTATTACAATCAAATATGCCTTATATGTGAAGTATTTCATTTTGTTACTTTCTCTGTTGTATAGCAAAAAGGATAACATACTAGAATTCTTTATATAACTGTTCTAGGCTTCATTAGATTAAGCCTTTGTAAAATTTCGGGAAGAAATTCTAATACTTCATATCTCAATTTTATCCCGAATTCCTCAAATTAATGCATAAATTCTGTGCATTATCAGTGGCAAAGAGGTTCGGTAAAAATATACTACGGACATTGAAACCGATACCAAAAAATTTTTTCCAACTGGATCCGGAAGGCAGAAACAACTGATCGCTTGATTGTTGATATGAGTGAGCACATTTGAGAGTTTTTATTTGAACCAGTCAATGAAAATCTCAACCAATCAAAAAACGTTTTGATTGATCTATTTTTGGAATATTTCTTATAAATTAAGCCAAATGAAAGCTTCATGGATTGAGCCAAATGAAACTTAGGTTGCCACAAATTTCGTGTATTTGTCATATTCGGGAAAAAAAATTGTCGTGTATTTGTCGTTTCCACGAAAAGTAATTGAAAAGTAATTCAACAATGCAATGAAGCAAACTAACAACAGCTGAAATAGGGATAATAGCAAAATTTTATACGGATATGCTGTCAATTATCTAATCTATCCCAACGAAACTTTGGATTATATTTGACATGTTAACATTCTTACATGGAAAAAAGGTTGAACGATGCTCTCTATCTGTGACTGATAAAACTTCCAGACATGATTGCAATAATTCCTCGTTTTCGAATCAATGAAGAACATCATAAAATTGGGATTATTACAACCAAAATTACATCTAGTGGATAGAGAAAAAAAATTCGTTTAGTTAAGCAATATCCAATATTCAGTGTTTGATAATTATCAGTTTGATTGTTATTTGGAATACTACTTCAAACTCACATTAAATGATACTTTGAGTACTTGGAACCCTTCAAGTAACAATAACGACGAATAACCCACTTGAAAGAAGGAAAGCAACAAAGATGTCAAAAAGTTACCTTATAAGATTACTGTCGAAATATTTTTTTGTTCATGTCAATCTCACGCACTTATGCATTTGAAGATCACATCCAGAAAACATTTACAGTAAAAACAGTCTTTGACGATATTTTTACAATAAAAACAACACATTCTTTGCTTACCGACATTAATTAAATAATTCTAAAGGAAAACAATTAACTCGTCAACTGTCTATCGGATTTGAACTTGCTGCCTATCAAAAATTACAGTTGATAGCGTTTTCTGGTTTGAAATATTACTTGCAACATTTTTAATTATATCAAATATGTGCTACCAATCAAATCTACGATGCCTTTCTACTTCATCAAATTTTTTCTCGTGTATTGGTTTTCAAATTCACTTGAATTACAGTATCCACTGTTTATTTCCTTTCAAGTACATCTACTGTTGGGAAGTCATTTTTGTTGCACTTTGTTAGTGTTCTTTATTGCTGATCCTTCGAAGAGAGTCTGAAAAATATAAATTATGAAATTTTATTGTTTTGATATATCCATTCCATGGTTATGTTAATAAAGAAGCTAAGCAAATATCTGAATAGCTGTCTAATTAATTTTATCCAATTAATAATTTTGAAATGAACAATAACTTGACTGTAATTAATAATACATAATATAAATAAACAAAGAAATGAAATGAATATAAAGAAAAGTCAATAGCTGAAGAAAGAGGCAAAAGTAATAAAGCAGTAAAAGTTTGTAGCTGTTTAAATAGAAATATTGATATCATAGAAGATTTTAAAATTTGCTAAGGTTAAATCCAAATTGAGCTATAAGATTCAATTGAAGCCTTTTTAATTTGTCATTTGAATCGACATTCTGTCTTTCTTATTATCCCATACTAAGCCACTTCTTTTTTTTCCATACAAATAAGGTTTTTTCATTTTTTTTTTAAAATGGATTCTTTCTACTTGAGTTCGTTCATAAAATTAAATGATAAAAATGCATGAAGATAGATACAAAGTAATGGTTAGCTGCTTCTTGACCACTTAATCGTATAGCCTTCTGGCGCTCATCTGCGATACTTTTCTTGACATGTTGTTCTGTCCATACTATTGCAATCGGTAAACTTAATGCATATAGCGGGGTTTGTTGTACAGCTGAATTTGAATGAAAGTTTTCACATAACTCAAATGTAGAAATATTTTCCCATATTAATGGTCAATTTTTCAGTAATTGGACTAATTCTAAGGTAATGACAAAACTTTAGAAATTCGATATAACATCGATTATTCAGCAATATTTCATGCTGGCAATAATAAATTTCATTACTGCATAATCATATTTGTCTGTTGCTGGCTATTCATATATTTTATTCAATTAAAAAAAAAAATTTTCAATTATGGTTATTGTAATGGTCTTTGTGTGTCTGACAAAGCGAGTAAAATTTTAAGAGAGAGAAAATGAACCTTCCACGAAAAAAGCAAATTGTTTGTGGTTAAACTCGATCCCAGCAGCAAAATACACAAATAGTGCGCCCAAATAAAATGCCAGAAATAAAGAATGAAATCCCAGCATTGGTGCTAATGTTCGAAGTGAAGTTATATTTTCTGTGATCTGATAACGTTGTGACAGGTTGACGTGAATTTTGTTAAGACGAAATTTCTGAATAAATTATCAGTTACATGATAACTTGTGACAGGTTGACGTGATAGTGAAAGTAAAAGAATCTCGTTTCCAGTTTAGTTTAAATTTTAGTTTCAAAAATGTACGACGCATGCATAAGATAGCATAATTTGGGATTAACAACATTAAATTAATCAGTTGATTGATCACTTAA
The DNA here is from genome assembly GCA_037074765.1 of Mansonella perstans. Classification (NCBI taxonomy): domain Eukaryota; kingdom Metazoa; phylum Nematoda; class Chromadorea; order Rhabditida; family Onchocercidae; genus Mansonella; species Mansonella perstans. The sequence continues at coordinate 140,447 of JBAMDO010000135.1, forward strand.
TCAATTAATTGATCTGTTAATGCATGTATTTATAAGTGAAAATTGCCTTATTGATAAAAATCAAAATTGGAATGCTCAAAGAAGAGATGATTTCAATAATTGCGTGAAATCCGAAGAGAATAGCAGATTTCAGTATATTTCCCTTATTCGCTGTAGAGCAGTAAATCATTTTCTTTGAACTGAATAATGAAAAATTGCTAGCAAGAAACGCGAAACTTCCAAAACCAATAGCTAGCTAAAATGACAAAATTACAAAACATCTTCAAATTTTGTTGGTATTTGAGGCTAACCTAGGACTGGCTGTGTGGTAATATAAAAGTTTTTATTATTCTTTCCAAGTTTTATGTTGTTTTAAAAATGGTTCAAGGAACTAGCTAGAAGCTTTTTTCATCATTTCAATAATATAAACGGAATTAAAGCTCAGATTGTGTAATATCTGCAAATTATTTAATGAGTTAAAAATATTTCGAAATTGTTTAGGGCAAAATTAAATTCTTCATACATACTTGCATTATAATAAGCATAACAGCGATGCTTTTGCCAAATTTTTCGTATTTTGCTGCAAAGTATGTAGCGATAGTTCGCTCCACAACTATTGCAGGTAACGATGCCGCATTTAAGAATAGTGTCAAAGTAATCGGTGTTCGCATCATAAAACATTCCCATGGAAATTTCATATATCCACAATTATCAGCATAAGTCTTCCGATATCCTATCAACACATACGTATGGGCAAATATTCTAAAATGAAATAATAAATAGATGCCAAGGGACAATTGGCATTGTTTTTTGAAGTATTTTAACTTTTTTCTATCGTAAAATGACTAGAAAAAAAATTTCAAAATGAAGTTTTTGTATTCCACAGTATCACTGAAATTAAGATGTTAAGAAAGTTATAAGGGAGATTTCGGGAATTCTGATTGTGATAATGAGCGATAATGATAATCAAATTAATTCCTCTCCTATTCTATTTCATTTTAATGCAACTTCCAAGTTTCTCTTTCACTCTTACAACGCCTATAGAAATTCCTCCAAATTTTTGTACATTTGTTTATCTTTTCACAACATACAAATGATTAACTGATTGAACCACCTGAATGATCTGATAGAATTTATGAATATTATATTGTTATTTTACTATTCATGGAAAATTTTTTCATTTTTTGAAATATTTAAAACAATAACCTTGCAGCACAATGAGAAACCAGCCATAGTTGATGTACGATAAGCAAAATTCGAGTATTTTGATGTAACAAAATACGATTTGTTGTTTTTAACATTACCCATATTTCAAGAGCAATTGCTGTAGCTGATAAAACAGTTTCAGTAAGAAGAATAGAATTAAATACTGTGCTGTGAGCCAACTCACTTGCTTCCGTACATGGATCAACACCCATAATATACCTGAAGCTCACTGGTTTCAGTAATTTACAGTCAATAATACTGATAAATAAAAGTAAAAAGATCAATAATAAACAAAATTGCAAGAAGTTTAAAATAATATTTCAAGTTTTACCTTACAGTAATCTCAATTAGCCTTTCAATGCGATGAAAAATAACTAATAACCTTGCAATACAATATAAAAAAATGTACGTCTACGTACTATTATGATTTTTAAACAGTATATATTTAGCTCAGGATATTCAACAATCAATTTTTTTTTGCTCGGCCTGTGAGCAAACATGCTGATTAAGTCGATTTCTGCTTGATTTCTCGCTCCTAGAAAATCATTAATTATTACATCAAAAATCTAACACTGATTAACAAATAAACACAAAAATCATCTTCCTATTAATTAACGATTTATTTGATATGCATCATATAATGCATGGATATACAAAGATTAAGATTACTGCATGATAAAACATGAAATATTTGTTAACTAATGCTAGATTTTTTGATGTGCTAGTTAATTAGCATACAAAAATTGAAATCTTTGATATATGTTCATCAGTCCATGATCTCATGAAAACAAGGAATCAAGCGGAAACGGGCTTTATTAGTATGTTTAGTTACAGGATGAGCAAAAAAAAAAACTTGCCTCCAGGAAAATCATGGGCTGATGGACTGATGTTACTTAAAGATATATTGAATATCCTGAACAAAATATATGCTGCACAAAAAATATTGGACTATATTTGCATTCAATGATATCATTCACTATAATCCTAGTGACATTTTTAAATTAACTTTGTTCGACTTGCTGTATTTTAGGACAATCGTTATGAAAATCCGAAGAATATTCAAATTCACTTAAATATTTCATGCATGAATTTTAATTGCAGTTGCCAAACGTTCTAAAAATAAAAACATAAATTATAGATGTTTTAGAAAAAAAAATAGCGCGAATCGAGTTGTCAAATGAGCTGGAATATCAACCTGTCAGTTTTCCATTTTTTTCATTATTCTCAATTTTTGCATTATTTTTCATACTCACGCATTATGTATAATAAATAGAAGATGAATTTTAATTTTTTTTTAAATTTTTTTCACTTTATAACTTATTTCATCTTTCCTACTCTATTTTTTGTCATCCATCTGCAGCTGAATCACATTACGTGAAAAAAACTGAAGTGAATAATTTCATTTTTAAGCAATTTTATCCTGTTGAGAGAGATACAAAATTTTTGTAATTCAAGTGTCAAATCTCGACGCTAATAACAAAATGAAAGTTTAGTTTAATCTACATTAATTTACACTAACTTACTAATTTACAATTTCATTCACAATTAATTTCACAATATACTTGTTTGTGAACATGAATCCATCTTTATGATGCCTAGGGATTATTTAGAAATTTATAATCAAGAAATATATAAGTGCTTATATAAAAGAAATGATTAAGGACTTATTTTACAAATAGCTTAAAGAAAAGCGCTATTAGCTGAAGCTTGATTTGAGAAGATTTCAGGAATGACGTGGGATCAATAGATTTTCTGATAATTAGCCAGTACATGTCATATATTAAAAAACTGCCGAGCGATCAAATTATATGTTATACATTACACATTAGCTAATAGCGTACGAATAATGTCATTGAAGTGTAGCATATGATAGTACTAATGAATGCTTTTAAAAAGCAACTTATGAAATTTGAAAGAAAGGGAAATGTGAAACGGATACGATTTGGTGAATGGAACATTTGCAAAACTGATCGTAAAGATTGATTCGGCATATCCTAACCTTCACACCTGTTAAGTAATATTTTTAATAAATAGCAAGAAATTTTTTAAAAACTAAAAAAAACCCAGTTTTTTAATTCATTTTTAGTTTGTTCCGTACGATCTGTCCGAAGAAGAAACCGGAAGGCTTAAAAAATAGATATAGAAACGTTAAGAGGATTTTGTCCTAGAGAAAACATCAGCTGACTTTTTCTTATGATTTTATAATATTGAAAAATTGTTCTCCTCAAAAACCATCATGAAAAACTCGCGAAATCCCGAAGATAATAATCAACATGATATGATATTTTCATCCTGCTAACTTGAAAAAAAGTTTTTCCATTTTAATGTGGAAAATTTCTTTCTTAATTGAATTAATATTTTGAGAAAAAAATTTCGTTCCTTTATTTAGAATTTTTGATGATAGTTCTTTCATTTTTAAGTCAGTTTGAAAGATAAATGAAATTTATTTAATAGATAAATCAAATGCAATAAGCAAATAAGTTATGTGCGAATCCACAGAGTGATAGATTACCTCTTAAAATCTGTAAAAAATTTATAAAAGATTTCAGATGTGTGTGTTGTCGGAAAATTTTCGGTTACAATGCAACTTCTAGTATCAATTGTTTTTCAAAACTAAAATGCTTATGAAACAAATGATTTGATAAATTCTTGTCCAAAATTATCCACTGTCGGCATATTGTAAGGAATCTCTTGTTTATAACCAAGCCACTTTTTGTCATTTTGTTCTTAAACACTCTATGTACGATTATCAAGAAAAGTTAAAACGTTATCTTCTGGTTGATGTCCAAAGGTCATGTGAAAATGGTTTAAGCCAAACGCACTTATCTCGCAATAAACAGTGGCTTACCCAAAGCTTTATCTTTTATCAATCAATCCTTTTACATTATCATTTGACAGTTCTTTTTGCTCTTTACTTTGCCCTTTTATTCCATCATCAAGCGGTTCCGATTAATTCTCCTGTGTGTTTCGCTCATTTTGAGTTATTTTATATTAGACTGTGTCTTGTATTAGTGCTTGCGCAATAAATTTAATTATGCAAGCAAAGTTGAGTCAGAGAAATGCATCAATACAAAGTGCACCATCGAAAGTGAATAAG